>BRZM01001189.1:35000-122398 GCA_033238685.1 Lates japonicus | reverse complement strand
CACACATACACACACACCCAGCCCCCATCCATGCGGAACAAATATTTTGACAGAGACGGGTAGACGATGGGGCGTCTCCTCTCTCTCTAACTGGGTTACTTCTGCTGTTAGGCTGGGCTCAATACAGGATGGTCTCGGTATGCCCAAACAGGACCTGAGGAAACCTCAGCCACTTTTAGAGTCAATCAGCCCCTCGGCAGCCCCCAGCCCCGCCCTGACGACTCTGGAGGCAAATGCTAACACTGCACCATCAGACGGTGGAGTGAGGAGGACAGCAGATTCCTTGGGTTTCTAAGTTGTGGCCAGAAGGAAAAAAATAAACATTTTCTCCTTCCAATGAGATTTCAACAGGCAGATATACTGCCTGTCGCCTTTCCAGTTACGTTGAAAAAAAGTGTCATTCTCTCTCTCTCTAGCTCTCTCTCTCATAAGTGCCAGGCTATTTTGGTTTCCCAAAATATTTTCTAAGGTCTGAAGAGCTGCTTTTATATATCTGTCGCCCTTGCTGTTTGAAAGTGAGAGTGTCAGCTGAAAAGGACCATTCACTGGCCAGAATCAAAGTGTTTTGACCATGTTAAATGGTGCTCTATTGAGAGGGAAGGCCACCTCAGTCCACAGAGCAAAATTACAGCTCCACAACATCCAATGTTCGTTACCTTAGACATTGGTGGTCATGTATAAAAGATTCAAGCAATTTGAACAGCTTTGTGAAACAGTATAACAAAGCTGCTGTCACTTTAAGCAGCTCTCTGTTTTCTCTCAGCCATTCTCTACAGCAGAGAGTGACTCAGTGTTTTCAGTCAGTTGTTTCCATTTGATGCTGCTTTATTTCTTCAACTTCATTATATTTCAAACCAAAATATTGAACTTTTTACTCTTAAATTTATCTGACAGCTGTGGTTACTAAATACTTTGCTGAATAACATTTTTCATACAAAATGTAAGATCAACTTACAGAATAGAGGCTCACATATTTACACTTTTACTTGCGACGGGAGTATTTTGACATTTTGCTATTACTACTTGATTTGTCTCAGGCTTCAGGGGAGCCAAACAAGCTGTAAACACAATATTAACATTTTATCATCTTATTAATTTGACTAATTCACAGACACTGAGCAATATTATCATTCACTGGGAGTTGTGTTTCTGTTCACCTGATGAATGGAAGTCCAATATCCACTCCTGCTTTAGCGCTTTTTTAGTCTTCTTGTTTTTTCAGCACAAAGTGAATTTAATTGAGCTTTTTCATTGGAAAAAATGGCACTGAACCAAACCATTAAAGTTGCTGGCTGTCAAGCCATCACAATTCGCTGAAGGTCCATAGAGCTGAGAGGAACTGTAGAGTTGGGTGATAGGTTTCTGTGGGGCTCATGACAATGAGCCAACAGTCACATTACAAACAGACATTTGAGCTATTGTTCATGTACAAATATTGATTAGTGCAGCTTTTAGTAGGGTTTGAGCATTTACTCCATGACTAGTGATAACTGAAAATTACTGTTGCAGACCAGTCAGACAGGTACTTTCACTGGTTTTTCTCCTCATTGCTGTAAAACTCTCTAGACAAGATGTTTTGTTGTTTACGTGTTATTTCTCTGCCTCTTCCCTGCATGCAGGCAGAGTTAAGGGAGCAGCATTCATTATTGATCAGGCTATTTCCAAATGTCCTTATGAGTAATAAACAGTCGCACATAGACAGTCGGTGCATTAGTGTCAGCAGGAGCGCCAGGCGGACAGCAGAGGCCTATCAGTCACCATCACTCCCAACGTGACGAGACTGATTATAGGTTATTATTAAGCTGTATTGATTACTGCCAGGGGGAGCTAAGTGTGCTGGAGAGAGACTGTTGATTTGTATAGGAGCAGACTTTTACAGCTCCCCACACTACAGTACACCGTACTGCAGTAAAGCACACTGACAATAAACAGTGTTTACCATCATGATTTGTTTAGCCTTATATTAGAATACACAGTTTCTCTGAGCGTTTTCTCTCTGGGTCTATGTCAGGAAGTCATATTTACCATCAAATTCCATCAGTGGTTTTGAGCTTTTATCGTCACAATAATTATGGCTGTCCATTTATTGAATAAACCTTTGAAGTGGTAGCACTTTGAGATGCCATAGCCACCCCAAACACACCACTTTTGGGGGCAGAGGGAACAGCTTATAGGCTTTGGAAGCCATGTGGGTAACCTAGCCTGTACCACTCTGTCCACACACACACACACACACACAAACACACACACTCACAGACAAACACACACATATACACACACCATTCTCTCCTCCAAACCAATCATTATACCCATCCTGCCCACAGCTTGAGAGTCCTCAGGTCCACAGAACATACTTAGTTGTGGTTGAAGAAGCACTTACATCCACTCAGCGCTCTGCCATTCCCTGCCCAAGATGATGCCGTTCTGGTGGGGGGAGATCTTCTTTTACGAACTTCCTGCGATCATCCATCAGCCTACTAAAAAGAAATGGATGGATATGGTGGCCACAGTCTCTAACCTCAAGAAAGGCCTAATGCAAGGGGCTTTTCTGGACCAGCTCCTTGGCCACCATTGCATAAGAAGTGATGTCATCAATTATTAAAACTCCACTGGGTTTAATATTTAATGGTGGCGACATGTAATTTACACTTACACTCGAGAAATCACAGGGTACAGACCAAAATAAACAAGTGTATTTGCTCCAAAGAGTGCAGGGGGGTGTTATATGAATCCTATCCGTTGGGCTCTGATTTCACTAATAATCTGCACAGTAAAGCAGCAACTGTGTGCTTGATTTGATTCATATTGGAAAGGTTTGGAACCACCAGATTTTA
The DNA here is from genome assembly GCA_033238685.1 of Lates japonicus. NCBI lineage: Eukaryota > Metazoa > Chordata > Actinopteri > Centropomidae > Lates > Lates japonicus. The sequence continues at coordinate 119,564 of BRZM01001189.1, read as the reverse complement.
ATGCACCATTTATCAATGTGAACTAAATCAATGAGGTTTTCCTTTTAGCAAAGTTGAAACCCTGGAGGGTGGAATATTCATCATTTTATACAATACTGCTTTTGATGGAACTCTTATGTATGGGCTACTATTTCAATACCACATGCCTCAAAGCAAAATGTGCCTCTGAGCTAAAAATGTTGTAATATATATAAAATATCAACCAGTCGCATGTGGCATAACACCAAAATAAAGAACCTGAGGCTCCGGACCACAGTTTCTTCACATCTCTGCATCCACTGCATCATACATAAAACTAGCCCTATATTGCACTATAACACCAAATGTCCTTTATTGTATATCCAGCTATCCTGAGGTCCTATTTATCCAGACCAAAGAAAAACAGCTCTCTGTCACAAAGCAGTGGCACCAGCCAAAGAGGTTTCAGCACCTTGCAGAAAATCCTGTCTGCTCATTTTTTGATTAAACTGTCTCTGTTTGCCGGTGACTCAGCTGGACTGAGCTGTGGCAGTAACCAGGAATTTAAATGAGGTGGTGAACTTTGAGTTAACACCTTTTAGGGTTACAGATGATGTGAACATGTGTTGTGAATTGTGGGGGGTGGGGGGGGTCTTCATATTGCCATAAGAGCAGCAGAGTGACCTCTGACATGTGTAACACCTCCTAATTTGTCCTAAGGAGAAGTTAACGAGGCCTACTGGGGAGAAGGTCATTAAAATATAGGGCACTGGAAGCCTCGCTGACAGAGACAAGGAGCCTGTGTGTCTATAAATGTGATGAATTTGTAGAGTTGAGAGTCTTTTTAAAAAGACATTCATGTGGTAATTTATGTTTTTTCAAATATTGGTTAATTCTGTCAGCAAAATTTGATATACATATTCTGTTAGGGAGTCAAAGTGTTCCTATACAGGGATTAGATGCAATTGCACCCATTATGAACAAAAACTGAACATTATAAGTTCAACAAAAGACAAATTTACAGCTGTGCTATTCTAGACTGTATTCTACTGTACATGTGTACAAGTCATTAGGTCCACTCTTTGTATACCTGTATCAGGCTGCAGTGGTGGAAGAAATATTCAGATAGTTTACTTAAGTAGAAGAATCAATACCACACTATAAATATATGTGTGTGGAGTAGAAGTATAAAGTAGCATCAAATGGAAATACTCAAGTAAAGCACAAGCACCCAAAAACTGTACAGTACTTGAGTAAACATACATATTTACCTTCCACCACTGCCAGACTGCATTAATGACACAATGAGATCATCAAAGTGTCAAAGCAGGTGTGGCCCCAAAGATAATTTGGCAATTTGTATCCCATCATGTTTAGGGAGAGCCTCCTTCAAACTGTGTCCCAGACAAAAGTAAGATCTGGGTTGTGTAACAGAGTGTTGGTTTGGTTGGTAGTGGTGGCAAAATGCCCCACTTACTGATACTTAACTTGGCAATTACATACAAGGTACCCCCAGCTATACTGTATATATATGTGTGTGTGTATGTTGGATATTTGTGTGTGTGTGTGCACACATGTGAATTCATGTGAATCATGAGTGAGTTTTAAAACTCAAAACCAAAGTAAAGGAAGTAAAGCTGTTCTTATCTTTTTCACTGATTTTATCAGATAAAAAGGTGAAAAACAGAGAGCAGAATTTACTACTAGAAACTCACATGTTCAACCATCCGTTAGGTCTCCTATGATCATACGACTTTTCCTTAAGTTCACCTCTCGTGCACCCAAAGCAGTGAAACCACACCATATGCTTCCAGGGCAGTGTGCTTACCACTGATAAACATTCCTCAGACTGTGGTGGAAACAGATTTTTTTTAAAAAGCTGCTGTGTGTGCCTTTGTCAGCCAGGAGCCCTTGACTACGACCGAGGTGGAATGCATGTAAAGCTGTGCGGCTCTGAAGGGCCCCTTTTAGCTGCTACACCACTGGAGGGCACTGCTCTGTCTGCCTTCACACAGATGGCTCTTTGTTAGGAGATGCTTTTGCCACAAACACAGAACATCAAGAAGATTAACAGGGACAAAGTGACTATATATTAGATATTTGCTACATTTTGCATCATGTGTGATGTAAGTTTCTAACTTGGTTTTTCTACAGCCTTGGGAAATATATTTACAGTGTAATCACCCCAAAGTTTAAAGGTCAATGACGGCTAATTTCTGGAGGCCATATTTTAACTGTGTGTTTATCTCTAAATACCCCCAACTTTTACATATCGTTACAACTGTAACAACTAAATGCACACAAATGGGAAGTGTTTATTATTATTAGTGTTAAAGGTAAAGGCTGTTTCTGTGGTATGAAGTACTTTGCTCACCGAAATGAAAAACAACAACACACAAATGCCACACAGCATGAAGCCGTCTCTACCGCAAAGCTCGTAGCCGTGTTTTTCTATTTCCTATTTTTTTCCTTTCAGAGCAAACTGTAGGAGGGTTGCCTACATTGGAATGCTACCGGGTTTGAGTTGTTTCAAATGAAATAGTTTGGCCTCAACACCTCCGCCCCCTCTAGCCACAATGTCACAAACACTTACATCCTTGATGGAGGAAAAAAAAAAGCACAGTGTGCAATGACGGTTGGCAGTGATAAAAGTGCAAAAAAAAAAAGGGGCAGCTGCAGAGCCAGAAAAGATCTGCTGACTCAGGGTTTGGGCCGCTAGCACTAATGCTACAAGTGCTACTGCAGGACGGGCCTTGTTTTCTGGAAAAAGAATTGTTGAGTGGGTTAGACTGAAAAGAGCTGGTGGTTAATAATTACAGAAAATGACAGGATGGATGTGGAAATAAAGTGTTCGAAATGTGTGTAATATAGGTTGAAAGGCAACGGTGAAAACTGGAGAAGAGTTGGCATTCAGGGTGATGAATACAATGATGAAAAACAGCGCAAAAACTCTTTAAAAAAGAGACTAGAGGAAAAGTTGGAAAATCCATTGGAGACACAGTAGTATTCTGCATGACTGATAGCCCTTAATCAGAGGATATGATACAATGATGAAGCTCCAAACCACCGGCAGCCCCGTGCGCCTCGCCATGCGCAGTGCTGGAACCGACGCCTGCAGAAGCTCTGACTTTATTGGAGGTGGGCAGACGTTCAAGTTTTTCTTTGACGCTCCACCCCGCAAGCCGCTTTTATGGGCCTGTTTACTTAGCATGGGCTTCCAGAGATCTTTATCCAGTGTGCCTTTGATTTGCCAGAGCTCTCATCCCACATCCCATATGCAGCGGCAGAGACACGGGCCTTTCAAGACGCGCAAATAGAAATCTGGCAGTCATTTCACAGTCAGAACATTTTTTTTTGTCTCTCCCCTCTCTGTTCACCCCCTTCATTTTATTCCTTTATACCCCCCGCCCCCACCCCCTTTCTCCACATCTTCAGATATAATTATGGGGGCTCTTTGCAGATGTTCCCTCTTCCCGTCTTCCAGATTTGAGGAGATGAGTAGAAATGTGGTGATGTGCCAACAGAGTGGATGAATGCATTAATTCTGGACTGTAGCCACAGTGTTAACAAAACATTTTCTCTCTGATAAACACTAAATAAATAGTAAATAATAAATTAAAATGACAAGAGACTCAACGCTGCAGCAACAGGATATGGAAGCAACTAAAACATAATGTTAATTTCATTTATTTCCTATGACAACTGCTGTATTACAAAGGCTTCAGTAAACACAGAGCAGCTGGAGTGGCTCCTGGGGCCTCTACTGTACAATGTAGGTGGTCGCGATCTTACTGTACTCTCTCTACAAGACATACAAACAGTTCTTAATAATTCTGCATTAATAAGATACAAAGAAGTAAGCAGATATCTACAGAAAAAGCAGTTGAAAAACCACAACAACAAAGAGACCCATCACCAGCCAAAAAAAGGTCAAATAAGAAAAATATAGGGTACAAAAAGTAAAGTCAATACACACACTGCATATAGCTGTGGTCCAAGGATGACCATTGGACAGGGTGCAATTATCCTGCGTTGACACAAAAACACACTAGCCGTAACATTCACCCATTGTTAACACCAGCCTCTGTGGGTAGTCAACTCGAGTGGTGAGCCGGGCCAAACACAGCTCCTCCCACGTGAGGAGAGAAACCAGACCTGACCAGATGAGGCCGGAACCAGCCACAACCACCCCGTCATATGACGAAGGTCAACAGGAAGTTTCCAGACGGGAGGAATAACACAGCGTTCGGCAGGTTTGGGACACCAGTGAGAGAGCCTCCCTCTCCTGTTCCCGCTCTTATTTCATTTGCCATTCATCACAGTGCCAGGAGCAGCTCTTAACAGCCCAGGTTGTCAGACAGGCGATCCCCAGGTGTGCCTACTCAGCGACCTGGTGACAGCCAACCTAAAAGTTGCCAGGATTAAGCTCAGAATATAGAAAATAGAAAATAGTGGCCCCCGGCTCCAAAGTAGGAAGAAAGGGAGTCAGTCTGGGCATGAACACCTCTCTGCGGAGTAATTCATGAACTGCCACAGTCCGGCTGTAAAGTGTGATTTGGCTTGAAGCGGGTGAGGGGTTCTGCATGGCAGACAGAGGCAGGAAGCTCTGACTGAGGGAGAAAGGGTCAGCAAGTCTATATAACGGTTTCAGAGAGAGAGGAGTTTAACTGAAACACAGAGCCCCTCGCTCGTAATCCTCCTGTGGTTTCCTTCCTCAGCTCCTCGGCCCCAAAACCCCATGTAGACAGCCTCCCTTTTACTGTTGCACTCTACACCGTCCCCCCCCCTCTCTCAATCTCTTTTTCTTTCTTTTTCTTTTGTGGTATAAAAAAGATGATGCTTATTCGGGTCTGGCTGTGGCCCTGGCTCTGCTCCATGGGAGGAGATGCGGTTTCTCCAGCTGCTGTGAATCCAGCAATGAAGGTCTGCGCATGAGGCCATGCTTAATTTGCGTGGTTGAGGCTACGATACACCCCCACCACCACTTCAGTCCAACATCTATCTCAATATTCTATCCCTCCATCATCTCTTTGTATTATCGTTCTGAGGTTTGTCGTCTTTGTGGTGATTTCAGCCTCTTCTTCACCCTCATTTCTCTGCTCCCTCTCTGGACCAATACACCTTGATGTAACAAAGATTTACTTTTTTTCCCTGGATATTACCTTTGAAAATTTTTTATATCCAAGCACTAAACATTAACATACTCACAACAGCTGCTTTCCGCGCCAGTCCCTGCGTTATATTACATTAAGAGTGTGTTGCAAGTCTTCAAACAAAAGTGCTTTAGAGTGTTTTTGGGAAACACACTTTCTGGCGGAGAGTTAGATGAGATGATCACTTATCTGTACAGTATTTGAGCCAACAGCCAGCTAGCTTAGCTAAGCTTAGCTTTCAGTTAAGACCGAAAACAGAAGGATGATAACAAATCCTGCAACAGCGCCTCTAAAACTCGCAAATTAACACATTATATGTTTGATTAATCTGTACAAAATTGATTTCTAAAAATGAAAATTTGCCATTTTACAGGGAGTTCATTTCTAGGACTATTTCTAGATTCTCAGATGAAATAAATTCCTGTCAAGTGATTGGAAAGCATCCCCTGAAACATCATCATGAGGAGCACAAAAACTCTAGCAAATGCTAAGTGTTGAAGAAAATATTTCTGACTGAACTCAAGAGCTTGAACAGGAGAGTGTGTAAGTATGTGACTGATAAAAACGATGAATTAGCTGCACTTGAAAACAAGCTATACAGATGTGGGATCTATATTATACTTTAATGGAAGTATTTTCTGCTTCTATTTGACCAGAAAATGGATTCTGAGATGGGGATAGTGGCTCGAGGGAGGCCTTCCCAGTAGTCTGATGTTGTCTTATATTCAGCCAAATACAGTAATTTAGCTTTATATTCTTTGATTGCCAAAGTAAAGGCTCTATATAAGTCAAACTCAAAGTATAATTTAACTAAATGACACTATGAATGCCAAGAGACCAAGCACAACCTATTACTGAAGAAAAACTGCAGACACTGCCATGTCCAGATATGAGTCACATTTACATCTCCTGCACTAAACACTGCCTACTGTACTGATCAAAACATTACATAAGACTGGTGTGGTGGTAGGTTAGGAAGCCTGGCTGGGATCCAGAGGCTTTCTAGAGGCCCTGGCTTCTCTCTGTACATTAGCCAGGATATTAAAGGAAATGCAGGCCACCACAGGCTCCACTGCTGTGGTTTGCCATCAGCCGGAGCAAATCTGTGTGTTCCAGTGGCACACTCTCGGCCCAGTGTTGACATCAGGCCTGTGTGTGTGTGTGTGTGTCTGTGTGTGTGTGTGTGTGTGTGTGTGTTGTGGGGAGAGTGGGGGAGTTGGTAGGACAACTGCATGACCACTGTGTTCCGTTCTGTGTGGCCTGTCAGCAGCCGGTCGCTATAGTAATACTCACTCATTACACATAATAGTCACAGAGACAAAGAAGCAGGCAGATGTAAAGGACCCACACACACACTCACACACATTGTCATGAGCAGACATTCCACGTGGGCCCCTGTGTGTTCATGGGTCATTAGCATAGCTGTAGTGTTAGCTAATCGGCTGTGGCAGTGTTTTGCCGGGGACTGGCTGGGTGGGACAGGTAACATTCAATTACAACCATGGCTGGTCGGCACGGGGGAAGACAAAAAGACAGCAGCGTTGCGTTACTAAGCAAACACACGACACACTCTACAGGAGGATGGAGTGAGAGTAAATATGGGGAGCCACCCTTTCCTCTGGACTCAGAGCAGAAAAGCTTCCCACCTCATCACTGTGCTGTTTTATTTCAATGAATACCACCCAGTGTGTGTGTGTGTGTGTGTGTGTGAAAAATGTGCCTGTGAGAACGTTTGTGGACATTTGCACATGACTCAACGTATATGTGTATGCATTCATATTTAATAGCTGAATTTGTATGTGTGTATCGTGTGTGTGTGCGTGTCTGTGGGGGATTGTCTCTTAATATAGTTAAGCTGTGAAAAACCCCAAAAGTCTTTGGCGAGGTCTCACACACACTTTTTCTCCTTCCTCCCTCTCACCAGAACCATTTATCAGAGCAGAACAGGGGCAGCTTGCGTGTCGTAAGCCTCTTTGGAGCCACAAACAAATCAAGCAGGGCTCTCCATCAAATGAACTCCCCACTCGACTGGCGGTTACATAAAGGTTTACTCACTCGCTGTGTAAGAGCATGTTTCAGTGGGAATGGCTTCTGATTGAATACATCCATACGTACCAGTGCAGGGAAGAAAAATGACTAAGACTCACAGAGTGGGGGGTGGGGGGGTAATTGTCAAACTTTTTTTACTTTGCCATATGTCAGAGTATTCGGAGGTTTTATGAGTATGGTTGAATCCTTCATTTCAGCACAGGTGTAGGAGCCATACCAGATTGAGCTGCAAGCCAATATAGCTTTAATTTGACACTCAACACAATGAAATCAAGATACTTATTTCCCCTAGATGACTGTGATATTTTAAAGGTGCAATAAGTAAAACTTATTTTGCAAATATTTTGCAGGATTCCTGCCCTCTGACGCCCCAAAAACTAAACACCATGCATTATACACTTGGCTCATTTCCTCAAGATGCAACTGAAGCTGCATTTTGAGATCTTCAAGTCAAGTCAGTTTTATTTATATAACGCCAATTCACAACAGAAGTTATCTTGAGGCACTGTACATATAGAGCAGGTCTAGACCATACTCTTTATCTTATAAAATTTACCAGACCCAACAGATCCCACCATGAGCAGCACTAGGCGACTGTGGCAAGGAAAAACTTCCTTTTAAGAGGCAGAAACCTCGAGCAGAACCGGACTCAGGGTGGGCGGCCATCTGCCTCGACCGGTTGGGTTCAGACAGATAGAGGGGGGTGGGGGATGGGGCAAGAGAAAGACAACGCTGCAGATACACAGACTAAGTCAAAATGTATAATATATAATGTATAATAATAATAATAATAATTATAGCTAAAGGAATAATAATGACAGAACAGTGAAACATTAATAGCAATAACACTACCACTAACACTAATAAATGTTTAAATGGTATAACATCATCGGTTGAGCTGGATCATGGGAGCAGCAGGAGACTCTACAGCTCTGGAGGCAGACTCATACACTATAAAAATGTAAATATTGATGCAAAGTGGATGTATTTGAGAAATTGTAAACATAAAATTTGCTTTAAAAAATACTGGATATTCGAGAGCAAGACATGAAGCCGCCAGTGCTGTAGTTCCCCACAGCTTCCACTAGATGCTATTAAAGCCACATGCTATGCTAATTAGCTCATTACGTAAGTAAATGAATGAATTATTTGCCAAATATCTCTACATCAACATCATGTGCTTGTCTTCACAGGAAACCTGTTGTGTAAGTATGAAGTTTATACCATGAGTCATCGTTACTGTGTTTACAGGAATGTGTCTATGCACATACAGACAGACACAAAAACAGACACCACCATGGTGACACAACAATAATACAGACAGTATGCACAATAGTGCTGGGGCAAAAGAACAACTGGGGCAGAGAACTAGGACAATTTGATGTTCACTTTTGTCTTTGTCAAGCTCAATCTTAAGAGCCTTTTAAATGAACGCCCAACTAATAATTCAACTCATTGCTCTGATACAGTAAGGCCTTGGGCTTTACCACAGTAGTCAGATATGTTTTTCTTTTGGACTGGAGAATAACTAATCAATATCATCACCCCTCACCCTGCCCTGTTGCCAACCCTGACCAACCTACTCCCTGCAGCTAACAGGGGAGGTCTTTGTTGTGCTGTGACCCCCCTCTCTCTCCAGCAACATGGTCATTGCTGACCGTGACCACAAGGAGAGACCATTCACAATCTGGGGGTCCACAGCCTTGACAAAAGCTCAGGTCAGTGCAAAATGCACAAACAGACGGAGCACAGCGTTGAACCTTCTGCTCTGTGGTCGGGCTACAGCTGGGACAGTCACTCTGGAAACTTGACCTTCACCTCTGGATCTGACCGTGGCTTTGGAGGATAGAGAGAGGGTCATGCCCTGCACTGACTCCTGTGACTCTATTGGTAATGGCATTGATTACTGCTCCTTGACACCATGATTTGTGATTGTGTGTGTGTGTATTACCGTGGGTATGACTGTGTGTGAGTGTTGCTAACAGCTGAAACAGACTGACAGCCTTGAATTATGTGGACAAGATGGATGTTGTATGGCTCTGTTGAGTATTTTGAATGATTCATGGTGATGACAAACGCTCGCTACCTCTAGGCGAAAAATATGAAGTATACAGTCCCTTTGGTCCCTACACCATCTCAGCTCCATCTCACACCCCTCCCTTGTGGAGGACAAAGGGGCTTTTAGGGCCCTGATGAGGTGAGGAGTTCTCTCTATCTCATCTCAATTACTGCTGTCATTAAGGCAGAGAGGACTTTGAAGAGGAGGTAGCCCAGAGTGACACTTAGAGTACACTTAACCTTTGGGAATGGAGATGTCTTTACTCTGGCTGGAATATTTAGAAAAGCTGGTGAATTTATAAAAATCTGAAGAAGAAATGAAATTTAGAGAGGGATCTTTTTCGTGAATTACACAGTTTATTTTAGTTGGTTGTCAAATCCACAATAATCACCAACAATTAATGCTTCATCGTCAACTAAAACAATGCACTCTTCTAACACTGAAGCCCTAGAATTCATTGATGTTCATCAACATGGGATCGCATGACTATAAAAGAGCGATCTATAAGTGTTTGTCTAAACGATAGGCTGTAATTTGAAATGAAGTGTACACTCATACATAGAGGGCCTGGTCTCCTAGGGCCACTAGTGAACATTAGAAAGGCCTGCAACTCACACTACACATGAATATTTAAGGACACACTGGGACTCTTCCATTTAACATCCCAAAGGGGGTGAAGCAGGCCCCTATATCCTCACTCCTGCCTTATTGCACTCTCTCCTAACTCTGACCTCTGTCACCTTCTTGCACTTCCCCTTCTCTTACTTCTCTGCCCCCACTCTCCCTTTTGTTCTCTCTTCTACACCTCTGTCACTATTTGAAATTCTGTTTTTCCTTACCCTCATGTCTCAAACTTGCCTGCTGTCTCTTCTGTCTGTGGTTCCTCAGAGCTCAGGAGCCACTGAGGCAGATGAAGGGATGAGCACTTGTTTTTTCCCCCCTCTTCCCTCTGCCCTGCCCAGCCAGCAGGCTGCCAGTACGTGGAGGAGATTGAGATGCGGCTGACGATGCGGCAGCTGGTTCTTCTTTGGGGTCTAATCACTCCCAGAGAGCCGACCATGGTTTGATTTGGTTTTTTACAGCCCGGCCTTATTTTTCACATCAGCGACGTGAATGCCCCCTCAAACCCTCCCCCTATACTTTTGATCAAATTTGCACCATATGCCTTTGAAGGGAGATGAACCGACTGGCGGGTGTGCTTCTCTTTAACTCCCCTTCCCGGTGCAAGTGGTCTGATCAGGCCCCAGCCCTGATGGGGGCAAGCTCTCCAATCCTGAGACAGTATTCTGTTCCCAAAATTGCTTGACTGGAGATAATGAAGGCCTATGATTTTTTGGAGCAGCGCTCCCATCCAGAAAGAGGAGGAGACAGGGACTTGACTAAGGACGTGCTCAGTAGACCGTTACTACCAAATCAACTTCCAGAGGTAGAAACAGTCAGATATGGGCATCAAAAGAAAGGCCATATACATCTAATCACCTCTAGCTTGATGTCTGTCCTTCTTCACTTGCAGACTCTCTCTCACTGCTGCAGTCAATAGGATTAGAAGAGTTTTATTTCACCTTGAATTACCACTGTGCGTACGCATGCAGTGTAATCCATATTGAAAGACTTCTGGGAAGAGTTTGGCCAAATGGGGAAAGGAAAAGAAGGAGGGAGGATGGTGGACTGATTGCTGAAATGAATGCCGTGTTGCCCCCATATCTTTGTCCCAATGAAATCCTTCCCTCCTTCAGAAGGAGAGCCAATCAATGCCCTTATCAACTGTCTCATCAGGCCGACTAGCCAACTTAGCCTCTGGCAATTCACAGAGTGACGCAGAGTTTCTGTAATCAGGGAGAAATCAACATCTAAGAAATGAGAGTATCCACTGGAAAAACAGTGAGTAGAACAGTTAACTAAAGAAATGGCCAATGACAGAAACAGATGAGGTAGATGATAAAAATCTGAGACACAACACATCTTTTGAGTGCACACAGGTACTGAAAGACGCTGTCTACCCAAGATACTCTTTACATTGACATGTGGTGTAGGAAAACAAAAGCAGATGCATTTGTAGACGAGGTTGAAAGACTGATACGACCAAAATATTATTCAAAGTACCAGACAGCTGATGCAATGGCATTTCACTTCATACTGTCTGGTAATTTCTCTCCCACAGAGTTAAATCATACTGGGACACACATGGTGACACTGTCTCTCTGCTAACTGCTAAATATGTGTGTTTGCATACGTGTGTCAGAGACTAATAAAACCATAAACTGACAATGAAACAATCAATGAATGACAATGTTTATGTAAAGTGTGTGCATGTGAGTTTTATTCCACCCATCCTGACATTTTTACTAATGCTGAAAACAGGTCAAATGCAATAGCATGTCTTTTCTCCTCCCTCTTCTCCTCCTCCCTTTCATCATTGTCAGTGGCACCCATGATCTGGTTCCGCTTCCCCACTGGCTGTCACAGAGGTTTCCAAACAGCTGTGGAGATTTAACGGCTGGAAAACAATAGCTTGTGTCTTTTCTTCTGCTCACAGGCACAAGCGTCTCTTGGCTTGAGTCCCCACTGAAGTAGTGAGTGAAGAGTTAAGAGACTTGAGGGAAAAATCAGTCCTCAATTATTCAGTTGAACAGCAGCAGCAAGAGAATAAATACTTCAGTAAAGTTGTTCTTTCCCATATTCCTAGAGAGGATATCAATGGGAGTGTGTTGATTGTGTGTTTTTAACGTGCTTAAACCTATCTATGTTTGAAGAACATGCCCCATCCTGCCAAGTAGAAGTGTAGTTAAACATCAGCTAACATGCTAGTTGGCTGTTGACTGCTGCAGAGCTGGGAATCATTAATGAACAGTAATGAACAGTGCCGAGACATACTGTAAGAGATGAGTTTGAGTTTGTGTGTGTGTGCGTGTACGTATGTGCACAGAAAGTGTCTTCGACATGCTGCATGCAGCATGCCTATCAGCAGGCCATCACTATTGATTTATTAATGCTAGAGAATGCTGCTGCGCTAATTGAATTGAGATCCAGGAAGTCAGTTAATGTAGCTGACAGCGATACAGGAATTTAATCTCCCCAGTGCACAGAATTATGACTCTTCCCTATCTGTGCTGTCAGAGGGATAAATAGTAAATCAATCTTCTCTACAATGGGCTCCACTCAGAGCTTGTGCAGGATGGATCGTAACAACGTCTCTCTGTCTTAAACCATCAACAATCACTGCTCAAGCTGTTCAGTTGGTTCATTGTCTCATCCCTTCAAAGATAAATCAAAGTGCTGGAAAAGGCTGCAGCCCGAGGCAGATGTAGAATTCAAACCCCATAATCATAAAACCTGTCATTAGAAAAAGACAATGTGCTCACTATAGCCAAATCACTTGTAACCCAATAGTTTATAGCCACCTACATTGTCCAAGTCAAGGCAATCATTCTTATGCTACACACTTCAAAATCCACTTCCTGAAGTCCAGCCAGGTCCAGCTGGTACAGCGCCATTAATCCCCACCAGTGTGTGCCCTTGAAAAGAGTCCGCCGACATCAGCGTTTCTATGAATAAGACCACCACCACTACAACAACCACTACAACTTCTTAGAATATCAGAACCGCTACCGCAGTGGGGCTCCAACATAAAGTCATTAATACAGGTCTGGTTTAATGTATACATGTTTGTACAGCTGCTATTTAGCTGCCATCTGAAGGTAAAGGAAAGGCTGTATAGCAAGGTCTCTGACAGCACCGTGAGGCGGACTGTCCAGAGGAGCAAAAGCACAGATGCCGGCAGTCGAGCCAGGCAGGGGCCCGGGGCCAAACCACTACAGTGTACTCAAAGGCACCACCACCCAGCCGGCCAAGGTGTGTGGGCTCGCTGGCTGGGAACAGATGACCCTGGACAGTCGGCGTGTGGATGTGCATGCACTGTATGAAGTGTGTGTGTGAACAAGAGCTGACATGAGGCACAGAGGCAAGTCAACTGAACTGATCATATAGTACATGCATCACAAAAATTCATAACCCAGAGAGGACACATATAGCCTGCCCAGTGAGAAGGTGCAATATAGCAAAGAGAAACAGAGACAAACAGAGAGAAGACAGACAGAGATGAGGATGAATATATTTTACATTTATAATATAGACTAACTGGCCAGGCGAGGGATGAAAAGAAAAACAATTTTTTTGCTCTTTCTGTTTCTCTTCTCAGTGGTTAATGGATACATGAGTTATATACAGTACTTATTTTAGTCCCTTTAATCATGAGCTTTTATCGCATGTTCAGCCAAGACCTTCCACCAGTTACTGGTCGCGCCTGCCAAGAGAAATGAATGAAAATGTAGAGAAACCAAATATTGTGGAGCCATGGCTCAGAAGTCAAAACCCATCTTTTTCTTCCCTTTGAAGACCTAAGCTATAAAAGAAACACCTAACTGGGACCAGGTATTGTGTTCACAGAGTGTGCGGATGAGAGACGTGGAAAACACTTTAATCGGGTTTAGTGATATGAGAGGAATTTGTGTGGTTAATATTACCTGGCTAATGCCTGTGCAACATAAGCTCATATAAGCTATGCAAAGACAAAACAAATGGCCATGTCAGCATTTTGAACTTATGTGGCTTAAGAACAGAGGAGACAACATCATTAATCATTCTACGACATGCCTTGAGCTGCAAGAGAAAAAAATGCAAAAGTCATTCTTGTTCTAGACACAACATCTATAAATCACAGAGCAGTACTGCTCAGCAAGGTCCTCAAAAACAGGTTCAACATTTAAATAAATGAGAAAACAGAGTAAACATCCCCAGAGATCAAATCCTCTGCAGTAATCAGAGGTGTCGACCATTATCCTGGTGTGTCCATAATGGATGGAAAGCCTGCAGAGTGGATGAGTGCCTCTGGTCAGGTCTGATCCGTAGGCCGCTACATTAGATGGGGCCAAGGCTGTGGCCGCTGGAGCTCTCAGGCCTGGAGAGTAGTACTTAATGCTCGGGGGGAGTGGAGGACCTTCCTGCCCACAATGTCCTACCCCGTGCCCCCTGGAAAACCACAGCTGACCACCGGGGCACTGGGAAATGAAACCGAGGAAACCACGGGCCAGGCGAGAGCAGCACGGCTGCCGACACCGAGGCGGAAAAAACAAAGAGTCGGGCCTTTTGGCGGCTTGGTGGTTGGCGCTGATGGAGGTATTAAGATATTAATTGCTTTTTGACATGATTTTGTTAAGGGAGGAGGGCAGGCCTGCGGCTTCTCACACAACAGTTAGTGTAATGGTGGAGAGACCTGACGGGGCAGAAAAGGTCCAGCTTGGGGCCTCTCCCTCCATGCTAGGAAGGAGAAACCTGGTTTCACACATGCTGCCCTTAAAATAAATAGAAAAATAAATAAAAGTTGTTCTGAAGATCATGATAACACAAATATTACTAGTCATATATATAGTGAATAAATGCAGAAATGAAAGAGCAATAAAAAGGCAAAGGGCAGGTGAAACAAGGATGTGAGCCACTTATATAAATAGTAGTTCATCATTTTGGGAAACAAGCTTATTCACCTTCTTGCTGAGAGTTGGACAAGAAGATTAATAATACTCTCAAATCTACACATTAATTATGAAGCTACAGCCAGTTAGCTTAGCTTAACTTAGCTTAGCATAAAAAGTAGAAGCAGCTATTTCCCCCTGCTTCCATTCTTCGTGTTGAGTTAAGCTAAGCTAACCATCGCCCCAGCTTCATATTTAATGCACAGACATGGGTCTATCTATCCTCTGATCTATCCCTTGGCAAGAAATAGAGTAAAAATATCTATTCCTTTAAAAAATATAAGGACACCTCATGCCCTCCATTTTTTTTTTAACAGTGGAAGCACAAATACACTTTTTGGCTACTCTCAGAGTTAAGAAATTAGTCTACAAAGTCACAATGAATGAGCAGACAGTGCTGTAAAGGCTAAATGCGTCTCCTATTGTTGACTGGGTTAACCCCACTGAGGTGGTAGTGCGTCAGCTGGGGGCGCAGCCTGTGTACACGACAGCAGACATAAACAGCAGCGCAGCAGCCCTGACGCAAGACCACGGCCTCACACACACTCAGAGAGAGGCTAAGGTTGCACTGGGAGAAGTGAATCACCAACCCTAGTGATTCAGGACACAGAACCTATACTTATGGGCTGCTGCGTTCATGAAACTGTACTCCGCTGTATGTGTGCGTGTGTCCGATGCATATGTGTATACGACGCAGGCAGCTGCCAGGGGATGGGATGGGCGGGGAGCATTACCATCAGCATCTCTGTGGATCAAGGAGAAGCCCCCAGTAATCCTGGCCTCTCTCCAGGCTCCCACACACCGCAATTAGGATTAATCCTCCCCTCCTCCCTCCAACCGGCAGAACAACAGAGAATACTGGTATTTGTGCATGTGTTTGTGTGTGTCTGTATGGGTGTGTGTGGTGTGGCTGTGGGGGGCAATTAGCCAACTTTGTATTTGAGGTGGAGATTCCCCCCCTAAAACCGCCAGACGACCACTAGGCTGTGGGACTGTGGGATGGTGCACAACACCGACAGCACACACACACACACACACACACAAACTTGAAATATGGAGAGAGGGTAACAAATCGACCAAAGTGGTGTCGATATAAACAACTGTTTGACCAGTAGCCACATAATTGGCTGTAAAGCAAGGAAGAGATCTCACTATCTGCAGTTTTCTCTACGGTATTCCACCACCACAGCATTTGTCCCTGTGTGCAAATATTTTATTTTTCAACTATTTTAACTTTCACAAATGTTTCAATAGTCCATAACTATATTTTAAAACGGATCATTTTGTAATCTGTTTGTCAGAAACGGTGGGGCGTAGGCCAGAGTGGCGAGTGTAAAAAGTGATGTCAGTGTCTTTCGCGTCTCACTGAAGGTTAATTATGGCTTTCACTTGGTTTGACAGATTACCAGCAAACAGCTAAGGTGCTGCTGCTGAGTGCAGATTAAACATCTGCAGGGCAAACACAACCCACAAGGTCACTGAGCACTGACAGGAAATATACCCAGCTGTATGTGAGGTAGAACAATCCAACTAAATTACACAACATACACAACATTGTGTGTTAAGTCTTGAGCCCAAGCCAAGAAAAAGTTGATGACGTCATTGGGATTATTTTTTTCAGATTTTGGAAATCTCCCTCCAGAGCCACAGGAGATGTTATGTTTTCGCAGGAGCTGTTGTACTTCACATGATGAGTAAGCTGAGCTTCATATGTAAAATTGGTGGCAAGCCCTTAAAAAGGTCAGTGTGCGGGAAAGTCGTGGTTACAGTTAGAAGAAAAATAACATCTAATGTCAGCAGAAAACTGTAAATGAACCACAGTCTACCACATCCAAGACAAACACTTTGTTGATCCGCCCAACCCCCATATTGTGTTTTGTGGCGGCTGCAACAACATCACACTACCTCCACCTCTGAAGTCCTAACAGAGCTTTCCCACAGCAGACATTTTGCCTTTTAAAAAACAGAGGTGTAACTACCAACACAATAACACTCTGAACCTAGCTCACCAAAGTGTCCTTCTTTAATGTTATTAGTTCTTAATGTCATTAATTACACCTGTGTTTTCCCTGATTTCTACTGAGACGGTCACTCTGTGCTTGTCAGGTAAAAGTTGTTTTATGAATTTGAACAAAGAATAAATGCTGTTGTTTTTACAGTGAGAACAATCTCAGTGTACAATAAAAATAACTGCATAATAACATTGTACTGTATATTAAAACTTCTGAAACTGTTTTTCTGTCACTGATGTCCTCCAAGTAAATATACTGTTTAAAAAGGCACAGCCATGTAATTGTTATGTTGAGATGTAAGTAAATATGTTTCAAATTTAGAATAAAATCATGATAGTAATGAATATGAATATATCTGCATTCTACATTTTAAGAATACACTGTGAAAAGTGCTGTTACATGGATTTGTAAGGCTACTGCTAGAAAAGACAGAATGAACAAGATATTCAGAACTTAAGTGGTGTTAATCTGACACTAAACTAATCACACACAAACATGATTATTCAGTTAGAAAAAATTATGATGAAAGTAAGAGATGTACTATATTATCTTTGACCTGTGGTTGCCACCAATGTTTTCTTTTCTTCAGAAGTGCCAGAAGTGATTTGCCTGCTCAGCTTAATGTTGGAACCAGACGTGAGGGTCAGTGTGTGTTTTAGTAGAAGTGTCAGCATGAGATGAGCAGGGTGGGGAGAAGTGTCAGGGTGGAGGGCCTGTAACACACTGAAACCTCAGAGCTCACGCCTTCACAACTTCACAGCTACCTTAGTTCACCACTTCCGTATCAGATAGGAAGCAAAGACGTACAATTCTGCAATTCTTTTCTAGCTGTTTTTACATTCCCCCACTCCCTGATTATATCATCTATTAAGACAAATAAACAGAGTGATACTCCCTTTCAAAACAGCTGCCGTGTTTACAACTGTAACACTTAAAAGCTTTTACACAGTTTTAGAAAAAGATCCTTTTGCTCTTTTCTATTAAACAATCTTTCCCTCACAACCTATTATGGTATTTCCCTTGCAATAAAAAGTCAGGGAGTGCAAAATGTCCCCAATAGGCAGCTGCACGCTACAACTAAAGCGTCAAAATCATTTCCAGACTGCTCCGCTCTGGATCAAGGGGAAGGAGAGGCACGGGGAGAGGAAACCAAGGCAAAATAAATTAATTGCAAATGTATCGTAGAGGGGGGCAAAGGGGAAAGATTGGGGCGATTTATCTGTGCTGACGGATAGGGACGGGACCAGTAAGCTGACGCTGAGAGAATGGGGAACAGCGTGAGGCAAGTGAAAAGCAACACAGGTGATGAGGTGCACAGAGGTGAAAGATGGACAGAGTAAAGAAAAAACAGGGAGCAGTGGGGTGTTACATAGGGAGCTATGTTTGAGTGCATCTGAAAGCTGAAGCGGGATCTGTTAATCTTTAAGAAAGCTGGCTGCTGGAGGCAGAGAAACTGAGGGGGGAGAGTTTGATTTGGGCTGCGGCTGTGACAGTGATAAACGGCCTGGGGAAATAGGCTATGGAGATCAGTCAAACACCTGCCCTGCCCGGCATGAGCTCCACACAACTCAAACAAGATGCGGGAGCAGGAAGAGCAGTGTGCCAGCTCAGAGTGGTGGAGGCTGCTCCCTGCCACTTCTGCCTTTGTTGTTTTAAAGCCACAAATACACGGACAGGTTTATTGGGATGAAAACAGAACTTGTGGCTTTTTTAACTGAATACAGTGTTCACGCTGCATCTCTGAGGTCAAACTGATAAACTATGATGTAGAACATAGACATACAAAAACACCAGGGGATGCCATTAGTAAGTAAATGTATGCTGAGACAAAAATGTATAAAATATGCTTGCTCTAAATATATACAATATAAGTTCTATATTTATTTATTTGAGCAAAGCATAAAGTAAAGGGTTAAGTTCTTAAATTTTTGATTTTTGAACTTTTGAAAAAAAAAATTAATTAAAAAAATTGTAATTTAAGGATATAAATGAATACATGAAATTGTCCTCTAACACAAAAGAAAACTAACACGACCTATAACATGACACATTTATTAAAATCACATTATGCAGATGATAGTGTGATTTTCAGTCAAGAAATCTGGCTACACATGACTACCAATGAATAATGTATTGAGAGACACTAATAATAACTAGCAATTCAACTATCCAAAAAGAATAATTTCTGATAAGACACTTAAAGACATTTTCATGTAACAGTATCTATTTATATGGAAGAATGATAAAGAAAGATAAAGGTCCACAGTGTGAGAAATGTGTCTGATCTACCAACGTATGCATGTGCAAGTGTTCTTAGTCACACTGAAAGATAGACACCAGATCCTCAATAAGTGACACGTTGTGTTCCTAAAGACATTTTTCAGTCTTTTCTATTTAAGTTGTCAGATCATGACACTTCCAACCCACTAAAATCCAACAGTGTTCCACCCTAATCATTTACAGAAATAAAGCCTTGCTCTATTTGCTGTGTTACAGTAACATTGTGTCATATTACTGTTCTCAGTTGGAGGCACTTCCTGCACATGTGCTGCACATGCAAATGAGCTAGAAAGTAACTTTAGTGCAAATAGTTAGAAAAAAAATTGTAAATACTTTTGTGACTACAATTCTGTCTTCGTTACATGTTGTCCCCAATTAAATATTGGGCCAATTGTATTAAAACATTTTTATAAAAAGAAAAAAATCATTTCACACTAGTGTGTGTGTGACAGTAATAGTACTGACGTTATGCTTTGTATGACATTTACTCAGTTTCCACAAGATTTATAGGTCTCAGTGGACTGAAATGTTTTTGTGCAAGTCAGTGTTGAGTAATGAAAAACATGGAAGATAAGGTCTTGAAAAAAAGAAACGGCAACTGGCAGCAATATGGAGGAATGACACTGGTTACATTGATATAGTATCTCAGAAGAATAACTGTTATCTATAAGAAGCAGAAAATATTTGAGTAACGCACCAAGTGCCACACTGCTTGAAGTGAATCTTGTAAACAAAGATTAGTCCTTGTGGAGCCTACACATCTTTCTCTGTTTTTTCTTCCTCTGCTGGCATAATTCAATAAAGGCTTGACAGCAAATATTATTCTGCGTTAGAGAAAGTTTTATAAGCTTTAAATGGAATCAGGCCTGATGCACACTGGTCCTCCCACAGGAAAAAGACAGGAAGAGAAAAAGATATACAGTGCACAGGTCCAGATGACTTGTAAACATCAGCATTGTCCCCTGTCACTGTTTGTTTGCAGTTGTCAGCGAGTACATGATGCGACCAACAATTGTTTCCATGTTAGATTTTACAAAACATTTCAAAAATGTTTAAAATTCAAACAGCATCCCCTCTCCTCTGACATCCTCTGCAGCAGACAGACCCAACAGATCTGCCAAAGTGAATTTACCTAGTAAAGTGAATTACAGGGTGATAAACGATACTTTGGCAGCAAGGTAGTAAACTGCTGAGAGAAGCTAAATACTAATGTGATTTGTCAAGGAGTTTATAAGCTGTAAGTGCTGCGATGAAATGATTGGCCCCATTGGAAGAGATAAATACAAGGGGAAAGTCTTTGTTCTGCAGCCTAATCGACCAGTGGGCGGCCAGTGGAGAGGAACTGGTTAACATTTACTGTGCTTATACTAATAGTTGTGCACAGAGAGGAGGGACAGCGTTTCCTATATGACTCAGTAATGTACTGTACTCTTTAGCAGAGCAAGAACATCTTCATACAGATACTAGCTGACGTACAGACTTTTCATTTTCCGGTTTAACCTCTCAATTTCCATATGGGAGGTCTCTTATATCTGGGGAAACTAGATCCTAAAAATATCTCCCTCAACTTGCCCCAGACTCTACCCGACCTACATGGACAGACACACACACACACACACACACACACACACACACTCCCTATCACTGTGGCTCTGCTGTGTTATGCTGTGGGAGGCTGAAGTGGCCTTTGTGGGCTGTGCTGAATATCTCCGTCCACTCTGGCAGGGCCTCAGAGTGCCTGCTGCCGCCTGCTGCCTCAGCCCTGGGCACGGGCTGCCAGTCGGCCCGCCGACCAACCTCCCTGAACCCCTGCCAAGCTCCTGACGCCACCCTGGGTGGTCCCGCTTCATGCGGCTCTGGCAGGGCCCTGCTCAAATCGCCCCCTCCCTCCCGCCAACTCCCCTCCTCTCTGGCTCCCTCGGCAGCCGCAAACAACCTCGCTGTGTTCCCAATGTGGAGCTCCACTGAGAATCAGTCAATGTTGCAAGTTATATTTTTATCATAAGGGAGGATGTGGATGTACTGTATTTTTGAGGGTTTTGGAGAAGTGAAAAGTGAAAAAAGAATGTCTGTAGGCAGGGACGTTTGTATTTAGTCTGCATATGAATTTGTGTTTATATATTTGCATGCTTTTTTTGGGTATAGGTGTTACTGATGCTTCACACAGACTCAGGCAAAGATTCACATCTACCAACATCCAGCTTTTTCCTGTATATCATATCTAACTATCTATATTTTCTGTTACTATCTCCATTGCTCTGTCTCTCCCCCGGTCAATGAACCATGACCAAAACTTAAAATCATCAAGGCACAGCACTGAAATCACAGCTGGGCTAGTCCCTACGCAGGGTGATGAGTTAGAAACTGACAAGAAATTACAAGATTACAAGATGAAGACTTGAGATTCTCCTGTTACAGATATCACAGCAGGAAGCCAACAAATCAAGCCTGCCTGAACCAGAACGGTGCTCCCATTCCCCGTCTCCCTGCTTTGGAGTTGGGAGTCATGTTCCCATGGACTCTGGAGGTAATTGTGCCAGGCTCCTACACTCCATATGACCAGCCTTCTGTTGCTCTGCTGCCCCGCCAAAGAAAACGCACTCCCCTCTCCCTCTCTGTCTGTCTTGTCTCTCTGTGTCTGGTCCAGAGATTCACGACTCCTGCGCCTGATTGCGGACGATTAAAATCATTAGAGGTCGTTAGCGGGAGTCACTTACCGCTGAGCTTGCTGTGAAGGTTGGGTGGGGTCAGGAAGAAAAAGGGGACTGGGGGATGTGGGTGGGGGGGCTGCAGGGAGCCTGCTGGAGGGTGGGTGAGGGTGGAGTGTCAAAGGAGAGACGAGCATCACTCTCTCCTCTGACCTAAACGAAAGCATTACGCGCCGCCAGACCTCAAATGCGCGCACAGGCACAAATATCCATCTGCCCCACCCGTCCACCTCCAACAGTCGCACGCGCACACACCAAACCCACCCAGGCTGCCGCTGATACCATCAGCAAAAGTCTCTGAAGAAAAGCGCCAATGTGTGTATTAGCAGTGTGTGTAATCACAGGGCCTTTGGGGACCCTAATGGATTAGTACACTAACACACTGTCAACTCTGGGCCAAGCTGGGCCCACACTTACACACAAAACTGCTAACATTGTCAAATGACACAATCACTGTGCTGAAAAAGTCCTAATTGCCCCTGTTAGACATCAACAACAGAGGACTTCATAATACTCAAATGACTCATTTTTGTGCCCAATGTTTTGAGCCAGTTGATTAGAAAAAGGCAACAGTACAAACAGTGTATTTACAACAAGTGATCATCATCAGCTTTATGAAAATGTACTTGCTGTCAGAAGTGTGGACGGCTGCCTTATTTTGAACGCAGATGCGACACAGATGTGTTTATCTCAGTAAGTTGCAGTGATAACTGCAGTTGGTTAAAGCAGCCGTATATTAACTTGAACGTACTTGAAAACATGTTGACGTAGGCTGATCCTATTTGTCTGTCAGTGACTGGAGTGGCTGGACAGCTGTTCTAGCCAGTGCGTGCTGTGAGTGGATCACCGGGTTGTAAGGCATGAATAATAGATGCTGTTTATGAGTGTATGTTTTCCATCTGACCCCTGGGTCTGCAGCGCAAAACTGCAGCGGGCCTCTTAAGGGGCTGAAGAAGAAGAGGGAAAGCGAGAGTGAACGAGAGAGAGACAGATGAAGCTCACCCAGGGAGGTGATGGGTCATTTAGTGCCTGGGGACCCCCCATCAGCCATCAGTGACATGTCCAATCAGGGCTTATAGTGTTATATACAGAAAAACACAAACTTCCTCGCTGCTGCAGTTACTGAACAGTGAGCGCTGCTTTTACACAGACAGCACTGTAGGGCGACAATGCAGCACTTATGCTACAGTGAGCAGCGTCATGAAAGCAGCCTTATACTAAACCTCAGTGTGTACACTTGAGGCTTTTCCACAGATATTAACCTACAAGATATGTAACAAATTTTTAATATGGCTCTGACACATATCAAGCAGCCAAACAGTGGAGGTGTTCAGCTCTTGTGTTGGTGCAGCAGGAAACATGCTGAGTGAGGGGAGAGAGTGAGATATTCGGGGCTCCAAATATCACGACAGCTTGCTCATTAAAAGCCATGGTGGGTCCCCTCCGGCGAGCACAGCAGAATTAGGACCTGCGAGCCGGCTGTGGCCCGACTAATGAAGGTCAGGCATCTGGTGCAGGTTGTGAGGCCCAGACAGCGGGGATAACCTGCGTCCCCACTGCCCACAATTAACCCAGGCAGCCCAGTGCTACTTAAGAGGCTGCAGGCCTCGAGACTCACACAGCTGGCCAGAGTGGAGGCCTCTTCCTCACACAGTTCCTAATGACACAGGGGTCAAAGAATGCGTGTGTTTTACAAGGGTGGTTATGGTCTGTGGGTCCTGACAGTATTTTCATATGCCAAGAGGTTTTGGTTTGGGGATCAAGAGCAGAGGAGGAAACAGAGGGGTCGTCACGGCCCTGATCGCTCAGGCTGTAAACTTCAGTCGAGCCTTGAACCTCTGCAGCCTGTCAAAGGTCTTTATCCTCATCTTCAGTGAATGTGACTTTGTTGTGCAGTTTGATAGTGAAGTTGTGTAAGTGTAAGTGTGAGCATACCCCATGCTATGATAGACCTGTGGCTGGAGTACCACTAGGTGGCATGGTCACTTTGAACACACACACATAGCAAACCACTGAAAAATGAAAACCACAGAAGTTGAAATGTGACAAATTGTGACATTTCTTCATATTCACAGCTAGATGACTAAGACGCTTTGCTACTTATCTGATTGATAAAGAGATAACAGCCGATACGCATGAGATGTATACACAAATCTGCACAGAAACTGAAGTTCCAGAGTATTATCTGAGAAGCAAATGCTGATCAATGAGAAATTGAAAAATAGCACAGAGATATGCCCTTTAACTATCTTTGGCCTTTGTGCAAGCAACATGATGTAGTCCTCAAACTGACGACTATATGAGGACATATCATCCTTTGATCATCAAAAGGATGTTATGTCTTCAAACATCGCACACTGTGTCATTGTAACATGCATATTCTACAAAGTCACTGTGTCAGCAATAGTTGGAAAAACTGTGCAGATGTTATTTTGATGCTGTATGAAATCACTAAGAGGAAGAATGACAAATAAGAAAGATAAAGGTTCACAGTGTGAGAAATTGACTGTATGTGCTGTATACATTCACAAAGCACTTTATTAGCTACAACACACTAGCACTGGGTAGGGCCCTACTTTGCTCTTAAAACAGCCTCAGTTCTTTGTGGCATCCTGGTCCATGTTGACATGATTGTGTCACATCATTTCTGCAGATTTGTCTGTTCTACCACCTTCCAAAAGTGTTTTACTGGATTCAGATCCAGTGACTAGGGGGGCCACTGAACTGTCATTAGACGATGTGTGAATTGTGGCTGTAAAGGGATGCACGTGGTCTGCAACAATACTCAGATAGGCTGTGGCATTCAAACAATGACCGGATGGTAATAAGGGGCACAAAGTGTGCCAAGGAAACATTCCCCACACCATTACACCACCACCACCAGGCTGAACTCTTGACAGTAAAGGCAGGCTGGGTTCTTGGATTCATGCTGTTAACTCTGAACTCTGACCCTGCCATCTGTGTGTCTTCAGCAAAAATCCAGATTCATCAGACCAGGCTATGTTTTTCCAGTTTTGGTGAGCCTGTGCCCACTGCAGCCTCAGATTTCTGCTCTTGGTTGACAGGAGTGGAACCTCATGTGGTCTGCTGTTGTAGCCAATCCACCTCAAGGTTCGACATGTTGTGCATTCTGGGATGCTTTTCTGCTTACATGCTCTGATCTCTCTCATCTGTCTGCCACTCACTGGACGTTTTTTGTTTTTCACACCATTCTGAGTAAACTGTGACTGTTGTAAGTGAAAATCCCAGGAGATCATCAGTTTCAGAAATACCCAAACCAGCCTGTCTGGCACCAACTATCAGGCCACGATCAAAGTCACTAAGATCACATTTTGTCCCCATTCTGCTGTTGTGAACATTAACAAAAGCTCCTGACCCGTATCTCTATCTCTCTCTCTCTCTCTCTCCCTGTGTGTGTTTGGGGGAGGTGGGGGGTGTATATCTGTGAGCATGTCTGTGTGTGATCACAGTTTTAGCCTGCTGAATCATTCAGTGTCCCCCCAGCTCGAACACTAACACTAACGGAGGGGAGCCACTAACTATCCATGAGGAGATCATTATAGGCCGCCACCCAGCCCTCTCTGCTGCAGCCACCCCTCCACTTCCCTGGGGCAACTCCCTCTCTAAACAGTGGGGCCTAACCCCTCAACATGAGCTCACTCTGCCTGGCCATGAGGGCTAGTCAGAGGCTGCCAAAGGTGACCCACTTGCACTAATGCACTTGTAACACTTTAAACACTTTGGCTAGAGTTAAACAGAACACGCCTCAAGGAGTACTACACAGAGGGGGCCCGCTATTACTCTTTCTCCTTTTTTTTTCTTTTCCCTCACCACTACTTGGTTGGCTCGCTGATTCTTTGCTGCTCTTCGGCCAAGGTTAGAGGAAAGTGATATTTTGTTGCTGTCTTCTTCCTTTTCCCTTCCGCTTTATCATTCCCAGTAGTAAAGCTACAGTGTGGCCAATCATGTACACTGTGTAAAGGTTAAACAAAACACAAATATTCAAAATATCCCAAATTGTACATATGTGTCTTGGAATGCTACCCTGAGAGTTCTATGTTACTGGCCATTTCTGAGCCAGCCTATGGATGATAAGCATCATTTCATATGTCCACTTCACCACTCACACCTGGGGCCTCCCCCAGAGACCCCCCAACTGTTATCGTGGTCATGTGAAAACCACCATACATACCCAGCACACCACCAGTCAGTACTAGCTCACATTGAAGTCCCACTGATGGGAAATCCAATCAGGCAAGAGTTATCACCTGGTTGTCCTGTCTCTCCAAGTAACGTGACAGGCCAGTACTGTATGTCCCAACAACCTGGAAATGCACTACAGCAGATTTGATTTGTTCTGTTCTGATTGCTGTGTTAATCAGAAAAAGCTGACATTTCCACAATTTGAGTAACATCAAGCACAGAGTGTATTTGTTAAAAATAGAGTAAGAAGTGGTGGCTTGGCTTCCATTTACATATTCTCATTATGTACTTGAATTGGGATGTTTTCAGTTTCAAATTTAGGTGTGTGGTAAGGCTAAAATCTTTGAACATCCACAACTTTGGAATCTTCCGCCGTAACAGATTAAGGCAATATCATGTCAATCCCTATCACCTCGATTTCCTTCATCGCAATCAGGGTTATCTGTTGTTACTGTAAAAGGCCCTTAAGGAGGTCAGCTGCGTCATTTTTTCAATGAGATAGTTGGGGTTGAGGTTGCGCCAGCCACCAAAGTGGCAGCTGTCATTTGATTGATGGCCAGATCCTCTTCAGCAGGAAGTAGAGGTGTGTGTGTGCTGGAGGCTGTGGAGTGTGGTTAGCTGGCAGGTCAGTGGGCGAGAGGTCTGGCTCCAGCTACCATGGATTTCAGGCGCGTGGTAAGCCCAGAGCACTGACAGATAGTGGTGACATTACTTGTTATGCCCCTTTGCCCTGGTCAGGAACATCAACACTGCCTGTGGTCACTAAATGCTGCTGACCGCCGTAGCAAGGTAAAATATTCATTGTCGTGGAGTGAAAGCCTCTGCAGCAAACTCCTAAAAGCCTGGTTGGTCAAAGCTTTTAAATCAGGGCCCTAAAACCAGCCTGCACAGGAGTGGCTTTTACTGGACAATGTAATGGACCTCAAGGATCTGCCTCCTTATCACAAAATCATGCTTAGTTCGTGTGTGAAAGATCTCAAAATATATCACAATATTACACTGTAATTAAGTAAATATTTTCTCAGGAGATTCCACATGATAAATAACTTGTTACTAAATTGAACAATTCCAAGATTGTACTACAACTAGACTGGCTTTTTGGTTTAAGAACAGTTTTGAGGGGAATTTCTTCCAACTCCAAACCCAAGAGAAACGTATTTAGTTTAGGGTCAGCATTCAGTAAATGTGAGCCACCTGTATTGCATTTGTGCATTTGGGCAGTCCCGCAGTAACTCATATGCACCTCTGACAGCAGGGGACTTCCCAAGACTCTAGCAGCCCGTCCCCTCAATAACTCCAACTGTGTGGCATTTACAACCAGTGAACACTGAAAAACTGATAGTGTACTTTGTTATTAAGGATCGTTGCCTGTGTCTGTTGTGGCTACTACTGCAGCATTGTTGGGATGTCAGTCACAGAGCAGTTGAACAGACCCTCCATTGCCGGCTTACTGGGCCAACAGAGGAGCTCCCACCTGTGGTGAGTCTGCATTTAGCAGCCCATAAATCGCCCCTCTCCCTTCACCACTCCTTTCTCTTTCGCCTTCCTGTCATGGACACACAGGTGCTTGTTTCCATGCGACCTGTTTCAGTTTTGTCTTTGTCCTGTCTGCCTCAGCCTCTGGTGTCTGAACACCAGAACCTGAAAGTTAGAGGCAAGAGGGTTTCTCCCCCAGTCGCCCCCAGACCAACTGCCCCTGGCTCTCGGGAGTTGTGGCCTGGGGTTGTGGGGTTCTGGCTGAGGGGAGCCCTGCCCCATGGGTGCTCGTGGCATGCTTCACTGGCTCCAGGCGCAGCTCACAGGAGGCTTGAGGCCGCGTAGCCGTCTGTGGGCAGGTGTGGCAATGGACAGTGAGGAAACACGGCCGCACAGCCACACACACTGCTGCTGCAAGATGAAACCTCCCAGTTTCAGTTATCACGGTCTACATTGTTAATGAATACACATATAGAAACGGACAGGATGGGGATGCTACACATTGATACTGTCTATGCATGTGCACAGATCTTTCGTCTCTCAGATGAAATGACAAACCTTACTCACACCCAAAACTATACTATACTATACTATACTCTTACAGTCATACCTAATGACCATATGAACATATACATTACAACTGAAAACAGAAAGTGCTTTAATATATGCAATATACAAAAAAGAGAAATGCAGACTTAAATGAAGTTTCATATGTGTTGTAAGATATTGTGTGTCATGTGGCTAATTAGGCACAAGACAGACTTACCATGAGAACTCACAGGAATGAGTTTGCAGTTACTTGGAGCTTATTTTACGTAATATTTGATCATGGATCATTTGGCATTAAGTAATCCCCACGAGCAAGGAAAACTGACCATTAAACCTCATTGAGGGTCTGACTAACAGGAGGTGAGAAGGCATCAAATCATTGTAGCATGAACTCATTACAACCATCTGCAAGGCCTCACAGTGTTGGGAACCCAGCGTTGTGAGAGTCCCGAGAGTTCTGTGAATTTATCAAAGAAATGCCTCTATTGAATATCTGTAGTTGATAACTTCAGAACCCCCCCCCAATTGCAACCTCAACACGCACACGGGGTGAAGACTCAGAGTTAAAGACAGGGCGGAGGTTACTGTGGGTTTGCTAAGACCAGGTGGAATTCCACGCCACTGTTTCCAGGGCAGCAGATCTATCACAGTGACGGTAAGAGCTGGTGGTTGGTCTTCACGCCAGGAGTACTAATTGTTGTTTCTGGGAAATGTCGACAATGCAGTTTATTTCTGAGAATGGTGTGTGTGTGTATTGATGAGGGTGCTGCAGATTGCAAAACACTGCTAGAATTATCAAGTGTTGTCTCTTTGCAGAAGACATGACAAACTATATTTTAACTACTCATTTGGATGCTGATTCCGTCTGCATATTTAGGATACCAGTTCACGACGTGGTACCCGTCATAGATGTCACCAGTGTCATAGTTATGAAGACTATCTGAATGCCTGCTGACCGTCGGTGGCACAAGGCCGAGCTGCCTTTCATGAAACCACGGGATGGCTATCAAAAAACCAATAACTTCCTCAGCGCGCGCTGACCTACCTGTCTTCTGCATGTGGGGACCGCTGTTGCCATGGTTCCTGGCCAGTTTGGTGTGCGAGCAACTTAGACAGCTGTCTGGGGTTTCACGCACACAGGAAGACGCTATTGTACTTCTCCTCAAACTGTTTCACTTCTGGCCTTCTGTGGATTTTAGGGAAGGCTGGGAGACACGCAGACAACACACACAGCACATCAGAGCAGCTGGCTCCTGCCAGTGACACCCCAACTCGAGAAAAAAAAAGTCAGTCTAGAAGAATATGATATTAATGCTGATACAGACAGGTGTGTGATGTGTAATTGGTGATGATTCATTTGACCAAACTGAAACCAATAGCCTCAGTTAAAAAGAAAGAACTTTGTGTTTCGTGGTTAAACACACTAACTTGTTTGAAAAAGACCAGCATAACATCATGGAATTACAATAAATCCATTAATATGTAATTGAGCATGATCAGATGACAGTGTCATTCATTTTGTGGTAGTGCTCACTGCCTCAGGTCAATGTATGGGAGCTAGAAGGTTGAGCTTGATCTGATCATAGATGGGTTTGAAAGTGTCTACTTTCCTCATTAGCATAATAAAAACATCCAGCTAAGAAATGATGACGTTGTGACAACCACAAGTGTTGGATGAGGTGATTCATATCTGCCTCTCATCTCCAGGTTGTTGACCGCTGGTTTTGCAATGCTTATGCAAGCCATGATCACCCCACTCATTCTTGTGCCGCCTGACGAAACCAAACAAAAAGAAAACAGATTCTATTCCCATTTAATTTTAACCAATCAAAGGCAATCATTTCAGTGGAGGGATTGCTAAATCAGAATAAGGAAAAGGCACAGCAGGATAAAGCAATCACAAATATGCCTACTACCATCAATTTTGACTTTAGAAAGACACTTCATGTCAGAACTGGTCAGGAAAACGGCGAGAGACAACCACAGCTCTATTGCTTTTAAGTACATGAAGGTTTGTGTTTTAAGAGAAGGAAAAATACACAACGCTGCTGCAATATCAGGGTGCCAAGCACGAAATAAATGTAAATGTTGGGCAACCATAAAAGTAGCCTTAGCTTCAGTGGCTGTGGAAAGTGCATAGTATGTCTGCCGCATGGTTAAGTCTCTCTCAGAGCACAGAGTTGTCAAGCCATGAGAAGCAAATGCCATACTGTAAACCTTACACTGAACCTGCCTGCGTCTGAGCTGTGCCAGGCAAGTCTCGCCATGCCAACCCGGTTCTAATTTCACTCAGCTACAGCAGGCAGGTCCACACTCTGCACATGACAACAAACCTAAAACACATTCACACACACTGAAACCTTTCTAGCAAACTTAAAATCACTTCAGAAAAGAAACTGTATCCTTCAACATATATTTCTATTTTAGAAGCCTGAGTTCACAAGCGAAAGGTTGCTGATATTCCATCGAGTTTTATATTATGACTTATTTTGAAAGAGGATTCAGGTTTCAAACGATGAATATTCCTGAAGCAAAACTGAAAATGTTAATGTGGTATTTTTTTTTTTTCATGCACAAGGCAGCCTCTATCACTAGTGGGGACGGAAGCCCAGGCACTGACACAAAAGAGAACTGTGACCTGCAGCAAATATTAGTGTTTCAGCCATGATGTCTCCTCATCTGCATAATGGACACATGTCTTATCCTGTACCCCTGACATGATGAGGAAAAGCTAGTAAACAAAAAGTCAACCAAAACCGTAATTGACTAACAAATATATAACAGGCTGTCAGAATTGGGTTTCTAATTAAAGTTTTAACTATTTTTAAGAATTAGGGCAAATTCAGGTGGAGAGGTACTGTTATCTTAGTAACTGGATCTGAGTCCGCCCATCCTTTGCTGCATGTCTGCCCGGCCTTCCCACATTTCCTGGTCACTCTTCAATCTTCCCCATCTAATAGAGAATAACAAAAAATACACAAAAGAAAACAAAAAAACAATAGTAATAAAAATGATAGGGCCAAAACATAATGTGTAAAAATACAAAGTTCTTTGTATGTTTAGAAAGCCTGAGCCCTCAGTATTAATGATATAAAGGAGATTGTAAATGTTCAGGAAATTTAAAGCCAGGAGATTTTAGTCCTTTTATTACTTCTTAATACTTTTATAATTGTGAGAAGTTGACCTCACGGTAGCCCAATCGCTTTTTACCTTCCACTGACTTCTTATTTTGCTTATTAGGACTATATTTGGCAGCATTGGAGACAAAGCACAAACTAAGAACTGATTCATAGCCTATCACACCTAAGGAGGCTGCGTCTCTTAAAAAAAAAAAGAACAAGGGATGCGCCTGACTGTCTTGCAAACAGTTTTAGAGTTTGTGTCAATTTATTTATTTAAAAACTATTTATTCATTCACTTTCTAATTATATTTTGAATAAGACATTAACAACCAAATGTGTTTTCAGTATGTCCTATGCATGTAAATCCTAATAGACTTTTCACATCTTCTGTGAGAAAAGGTGGCTCACACACTGCTAGTGATGCAACAGGCCATTTCCATATGCCGATGAATCACAACAGTGACAGCTCACTGAGATAACAGACTTCTAATAGGCTAATGTTGAAGTGAAAAGTGTATGTGTGGGGTTTGGTAGAATGGTTAGTAATGTAGTACGAGCGAATTGAACGGGAATATATTTTCCAATCAACCAATAAACAACTACATGAGGTCAAATCAGACTTTGACAATACAAATCTGTGTATTTAATGTGTGGCAGCAGGTTTAAGAACATCATCTCTGTGACCTGGGATAGCACGTGGTTTGTGTGTGGGTGAAGTTGAAGCCTTTAGCTGTGTCGCAGATGACTCAACTTAGCAAGAACCTAGCCAAGAGTTCTGGGTAAAGAGGCTTCAGCTAACCAACACTGTGTAGAATGTGGCAAATCTTGTGTCCTGTTCTGTGGCAACGCTAGCTCGTTTAGGTCTCTCTCTCTGTACACAAGGTGTTACACTGCTTTAGAGTATTCATAAATATGCAAAGATAAAAGCTGTTATGCCTCACATTAAATAAAAAGATTCGGTGAGATGTAATTAGATAAGCGTCCGGTGTGGTAGCACATCACTATCAGTAGAAAGACTAAATTTACCAAAGGGCAAAAAAAAAAGAAAGAATTAAATTCAAGAGCCACCTATCAGACACATGCAACTCAAAATCATCAGTCAAAACTGCTTGCAGTATGTTTTACCAAGGCGACAGTGCAGCTCTTTACTCAGTACTTGAGTCTTGTTAGCCAAGTTTTACCATATCACACCTTGTCATGTGCCCACAGACCTGTGCTGCTGTTTTCAAGCTTCATAGGCCACAGTCACATTTGCACTGGCATCATGTGACACGGTGCCACCATGGGTCCCAAGCCAAGGCTGCGGGAACTGCAGAGCGCTATCTACTCCCACTCCAACCATTGTCTCCTTTGTGGTGAGCCCAATAAGATACTTATGTGGGCTGACCGGGCCTTTGATAAAGCCACGCTACTATATCCTCTGATCTATCACCCGGTTGGCTCTAAACCGACGGCTGTTTGCTGTGTGTTTATACAGTAGTGTTACATTTGAAATGACAAACACAGCATTTGGACTGAGGAGACTGCAACAGAAAGTTTAAACAGATGATGTGGTTGTGTCTGCAGTTTCTACTGTTGTATTTGACATATTCACAGTTCAAAACGACGGGAAATGGACAAATAAAGGCTCACATTAAATAAATGCAAACACAAACAGGCAGACTGCACTAAACTCAATACACCAAGTAGCATTACAGCGAAACCAAACTTCAAGTCTCTTGTCACGAACACTGAACGATATAGAATAGAATTTACATTCACGTTACATTCTCACACACATGCACACACACATAGAAATACAGAAAAAAGAGATAGTTCCTTCTCGGTTGTCTGCACAGCATGCAAGCCACCAACCACAACCACAAAGCCCCAGTATGTCAGCAAGCACCTGGCTATACACTCGCCCCAGACAGACTGTAGACACTACACACATGCAGAAACTCATGAGAGTTAGCAAAAGATGCACACTTTGGCTTTCTTAAGTCTTCTAAGGAAGAAGATGCGCACCGCCTCTTCAAAAGCTGTGCCATATGATGTATATAGTGGAACAATGCATGATTACAGTGGAAGTCATATAGTTTGTGTAACATGTGTGTGTGTTGCTGAACCCAGCAGCCTCTAGACCTATTTACAGCAATGAGCGTGGGAAACAACATCAGCGTCTTCAAAACTGAGAGATCATTAATTGAGTTATCACTATGTGTTACACAGAACAAACATAAATATACCATATTTATCTTTTCATCTTTCTCTAGATATGTATATCTACATGTATGTAGAAATATACATATATTTACATATACATATCTTACATCACCTGTTGTAAAAATTATACTACGTTGCATTGGTACATGCACACACAGTGGTAACATGGTGCCACACACTTAGAAAACAGACAGGCAGCTATAGACAAATACATGCTCAGATGTCTGCACACACAAACACAGACACACGGGCTAGTCTTGATGGAGGGTAAGATAGATTCAGTAGATACAGTGGAAATGTTTGCCAGTGCTGAGATAATGATTCAGACACGCACATGCACACACCAGCTCGAACCAGTATGCCACAGAGAACATCTCAGTGATCTACACACACATTGCTCGTCCTCGTTTAAAGGCTTTATAACAGTAAAAAAATATATCTGGACTTGACTCAATGCTCTCTGTGAATTTTCTGCATCATCATACTGTTTATATTCAAGGCCCAAGGTGTTAAAACCACACACATTGACAACTTTCTCATTTCCATGTTGGTCTGCACCAGCTAGGCATTGAAACCTGACAGATGTGACAACCAACATCGTTATTTCAAACTAAGTGGCATCGTCTGACTGACAACTCCAGTCTGTTGTTTTATTTAGTGTGCACGTATGAATGTGTGCAATTACAACAAAGTGCATACCATTATATATAATCCAGAGGGTTAACCTGAACAGTAAAACATGGTGTTTAATTGGCCAGTAAACTTTCTGGTTAAAAATATAGTATTGCTGCCAATTCACTGTTTATTTTGGAAAAATATATCTGTTATACATATTGCCGAAAAAGTAATCACATCCCCCACCAAAGTTCATCTTGGTGGGGGATGTGATCTCACTTGGAAAGTCTGTGATCATCAGAACTTTTATGTTTAACTGCTAAGGTTTGGCTATTACTTCAGAGAAAATTGCAACAACACATCAAACTTAAACTTGAGTTACCTTTAGCTTTAAAGTTAATATGCAGTATTTCTGTTATGGTCAACAATTTCCACGAAAAGACCAAAAGCAACAATGAATTCTCTCACATCTCAAAAACAATGATTTCTTTAAAGGATGTAAATTTTTAAAAACAGGTCACAAATACATATTTAAATTCTTTAAGAAGGCAGTTTTTTATACATTAGGTTTGGACAAATTGGGATGATCTTATATTTGAGGACTAGACAATATTTGTTTTTGTTTTTTTTAATGTTGAGTACCTGTGTACACTGCCTTCTACAGAGAGTGTTGCATTATTGGTTGTTCACTAGTGTAATATAGAGAGTTTTCAGGTCAATTTATAGTGAGTCTTTTAGTTAGTCAGTCCTGAAAGTGTTTTGTTAGCCCAGTGTAACCTGCACAGGTTTCTGAGGGCTGGTGTAATGTGTTTTGCTACCTTGAAGGAAATTTTATTCATAATGACTGGAAATGACTTCATAGCGTCTCTTGATGTCTTTAGCAAAGAAAAAAATGCTGTCAGAGGAAATAATTCTGACTGCTTCAACAGTCTGAAAGAAGAGAGTTCGAGTCTGTGACTGATATAACTTTTATGTATCTTCGCATTTCATGTTACACAGATGCAAGAAAAAGGGCTTCAATGACGAAGATTCTTTTCTGTGTAATGACATCTCAGGGGCACTTTCTCAACAGGACGAGTGTAAAAGACTTTCATATCCTCAAAAAGTCATTGTCTGTAAAACAGCTGTTGAAAAAGGGAAGTCGTCTTACAATCAAGGTTGTCCTATATTTTCTGGACAATATGGTATTTTCCCAAAACATCTGGACTCTGTAGTTCATAGCAAAATTTACTCAAACAGA
Organism: Lates japonicus; assembly: GCA_033238685.1. Lineage (NCBI taxonomy): Eukaryota > Metazoa > Chordata > Actinopteri > Centropomidae > Lates > Lates japonicus. The sequence goes on along the minus strand of BRZM01001189.1, from coordinate 84,407 downwards.
AGTAAATACTGAATTAGTTTGGTACTATTTTCAGTTGTGGATTTATTGTGTATTTACAGCATTGTATGTGGGATTTAACTGAAACAAATTACAGTGCCCATGTTCATTGTAATGAAGGAGCATGTCACCCAGTGCAACACTGTGGGTCACTGATATGTTTTTAATAGTCTTGGACAACAATGGAGCTCATTAACATGGACATTTGTTTGAAAAGTAAAGAATATCAGAAACCACAAACTTCATCATTTGAGCCTCTGCTGTGGGTCTGTCTGTCATGTCTGTGGCCACAGAGGTGGAGGAAATTCCCAGTATCCAAAGTCAGGAATACAATAAGTGACATTTCTTGACAAATCAAGAGGGAAATTTGTGACCTTAAAAGGGCATCGTGGGACATTTCCTTATGTAAATCACAACCAGTACGTAATGGTGTCTATAAGACAAACAATCACATATTTTATAAATAGCTATTGTCTTGTATGATTAACTGCTTCTTAAGAGTGAATTGGGCCCAGACCTGTTAGTGATCCATCTGATCTGCATTTCCTCCTGTGAATAATACCACTCTTTGCAAATGCCTGAGAAGTCTCATCCATATCAAACCTCAGTCTGAGCAGCAGATTCATTAGAGGTGGTCTCAAGGTGCTCTTTGACACTACTATGTAGCATATAGGTCTTTAGACTGAGGGATAGTGGTGTGAGGGGCTGAGTGAAGCAGGTTTATGCAGTATACCTACTCTGCTGGTCTGCACCCTTGAGCCCCACCAGTCATCCAGCCTGCCAGCCAGTCCGGGGGGCCTGGGATGCATTAGACTCCGGGGGAGAGGCCGCCCTGAGTGGCCTTCATTAGGAACCCCCCCCACCACCACCACCACCACCACACACACACACACACAGACACACACACAGACACACACACTCCCCTCCACAAAGGAAACACTGTATGTCTCCCTCAGAATAAAAGCCAGCCCTGGATCATAGATCAGACATGTGTAGCGCCTGCTGAGCCTGGTTCTCGACTAGTGAGGAGGGCCCGCCAGAGCTGAGGGATTCAGCCACACACACACACACACAAAGGATACAGCGCAGGCATGCATTGCAATGGATGACAGAGAGCAATGAGCTCTGATATTAAAGAGCACAGAGGATGAACAGGGAGGCAGAGAGAGACAGGGAGACTTCAGAGTGTGTGTTTGTGTGTGTGTTTGGGGAGTTGAGACAGTGTAAGGGGCCATCAAGAGTGCCCTGTGTCACCATCACCTCATAAAGCATCCTAATGGACACCGCTCCTATTTGTCAAAGAGAGAGACAAATGAAAGAGAGTCAACGCGAGGGAGGGGAGAAAGAGAAAGTGAGAACCATATTTTGGAGAAAAATGGTGTGCGCTATTATGTTACTGGCTTTCAAAAGACTATAAAGGGCTTATGCACATATGCGTGCATTTACAGTTACACGGACACACACATGCATGCACACACACACACACATATACAAGCACAGCCGTGGATTTCCTGAGCCCCCTTCCCTTATTCTAGGTCAGTAAAACCCACCAAGGTTCTGAAATGTGTGGGCTGCCATATGAAAGCAGGTCACAGCTAGACACAGAAATTCAGAGTGATGCGAGGTATATGGTTTCACTACTTCCTATCACACTTAGTAACAAAATTCTTCACAAGAAAAACATGACCTTTTTGATTTGACCATGTGCACTACTAACCTGTTGATAATGAAGTGGATAAACATCTTGTTGATGAATAAATTAACTTGTTTACTTACTACTCATGTGGCCAAATCTAATGGCAGCAGCTTTAAAGTCACTATGAAACGAGTTTTTGTTTTTTAATGTGAGAAATGTCACAAATATGACAGACCAGTCAGTGTACACACACTGGTTGATCTTCAGCATGTTCATACATTTTATCATGTAGTGTCATGTGAAACTCTTTCCCACACAATTACAAACTTTTAATAGATAACAACATTTCTCATGTTGTCTTTTAAAGAATAACTGGAAAACTCAAATACTATAAATATTCAAATTTGGTTTTAGTTTCAGACGTGAGCAAATAATAAACTGCACTACTAATTAGGTTAAACCACCTGTATTTTAGTCGACTCTCTCTCTCTCTCTCTCTCTCTCTCTCTCTCTCACACACACACACAAACACACACACAGTCATGTGTTATCATGCTGCAAACTCTCATGTTATCTCTCACATGCCAGACAGTAACCAACACTGCATTAGGTATGTTGTCAAACTCTTTATTATCCAGAAATCTAAAAATCTACAGTTACTGTAGTTTTACAATTACACATACAAAACATGTGATTAGCTTATAAAATTATATAATATACTGTTTCTGATTTAACTACTCAACATTATGTTAAATAGTTTTGATTTGGCCCACAGTGACTAACTACAATAATACAATGCTCTTCCACATAAATGCAGCAGGGCTAATGATTAAATTTTATTATATATAATTTAACAATGAAAGTGGGGATTCTGCCTGCATAATGAAAACTCCTGTTTTTTGATACACTGAGTGCATGTTTCTGATAATACTTCTGTACTTTTATTATTTCTATCTGTGGGGCTTTAACTTCTAATAAAGTATTTTTACTTTTGTACTTTATTGTATTGTAATTTTTGCTTAAATAAATGACCTAAATATGTGTCACATTGAAACTAGGAAGCTGAGCACTGTATTTACAGTACATCTTAGATTGCTACAGAAAATACTTTAAATGATTTGAAGTTCAGTGTTACTTTTTACAGTGTTGCTATGAATAAAAGCCTTTGCGTGCACACTGGACATATTTCCTTTGAACTTCTCTTAAACAAGTTGTTAGAGTGAAGTGACTGTTTCATGCAGCAGTACACTGACACAAGCTCACACGTACAAAGCGTCTAAGTAAACCACTGTGCATCTGCTACAGAAGAACATCCTGCCCCGTACAAACTAGCATATTTGCAAGCTCGTCTGTCACATCCAAACCCCAAGTCTGGACCACAGGAAATATATATGCACACACATACACACAAACACATGCATGAATGCACGCACAGGTAATAAAACATGGTGAGAGTGGCATTCTGACATATTAATGGCAAATCTGCAAAGCAAAACCCTCAGCTATGCAGAAAATATGCATTTCCACATGAGTTCCATTTTAGTGGCAAAGATCAAATAAAAAAAAAAAAAAGAAAAAAGATATTGCAACGTTGCAGCATTCCACCTGTGTTAGCTCAGAAGATCCTGATGATGCACTGAGGTCAATGGGATCAGTTGGGTTTGTGGCAAGACCATGGTCTGCTCTATTCTGGTCTGGCTGGGGCTGAGCTGTGTGTGCTGAGCTGGGGCACGAAGAATTGAGGTCCCGGCTCACCCAAGTGCCTTGCGAGGCCACCACCCGAAGCTGCTCCATTGCCATGATGTGGTGCCTCTGTGTACCTCAAAGCCGAGTGTAAATTTACCACTCTGGTGAAGACAAGTGGTTCACAAAACACACAGGCACAATGTGATAAGCATCATCAACCAAAACATGATAAACCTTGAAGGCACTCAGTGGAGTGTTTAGTTTGTTTTATTGCTCATCTTCTTGAATTCATTTTCAAAGTACAACAGCAACTGAGTATGAAGAACATTTGGCAGCCAGCATGTCACATGTGTTGTTTCTTATCACCAACACTTGAAAGCAGCATTATGTTATATAAAAACCAGATATAGGGATAAAGATAGATACTCAGAGGATCCAAGTGTCAATTTGACACCAAATATCAGAAATACTGTTCTAAAAACAGACACACACTTCCTCTGTCGAAGGTAAGAAAAACTATTTGTGTTGTGTATGTTGCTTTATGGGTAAAGAAATTACTGCCAACATTTATATCATTAAATATAAATATAAAATTCTGACCCATGTGTACTCAGTAGTCATTATTACACCCATATTTGAACTTGGCCTTCATTTTGATCTACACACCTGTAGTGACACCTTCCTAATGACAAAATCTGTCCACACACATAAACATCAGCCGACCACATTTTGCCATGATCACACACACACACACTCACACACACAAGGTGAAAATAATACCAGCCATGTGGTCACAGCTGCTAATAAATGAATACATTAATAAATAAATAAGTGAATAAATATAGTGTCTATTAGGTTTGCTTAGAGTAAATAAAAGAACTTAGCTATATATAATTGAGACTCAACTCTCTTCTCAGCATAAACAACTTTTATCTTTGTATTTGTGCACCTGCTTTTTCAGCTTCAGCAACATCACCCTGACTTATCATATTAATTACCACAACATCAGATAAAAAGTGAGAACATGGAAACTTAGCTAACCTAAGTCATCATTTTAAAGCAAAAGCTATATATTATCATAATGTAATCAATTTGTGTATTTTAACAGTGTGTGGCACGTGATAAAATGCAGGTATATAAAGCTTCTCTTTTAACAGGTATTAAGTGAACTTACTTGGTGCACCACTTTTTGTGCCCAATAGAGAACACTATCACTGGAAAATAGAAATTCTTATCAAAAGCACAGATTACAACTTCAACTTAACTTCCCTCTCTCTGAAGACCTTAATCTGAACATGTAACTCATTATCACTGAGGACTGATGTTATGATTGTTGTGGTGAAAGTCATTTATTTTGTACTGTATTTCACAAGGCAACATGTGAAGGAACCATTTGACAGCTATAAATTGTCGAGTTAACCTACACAGCTCATTGCCAGTGGTGGCTAGGTTCTGAATCGACCTGCTGTAAAGGAGCTGGATGTTTGGTCTTTTGTGTTGGCATTTGTTTGAACAACAGAAGAGCTCAAGGAAGGGGGTTGGATGGAGGGTTAACTACCTGTAAACATGGTAAATTTGTCTTAAAGAGCTGCAGCAGGTGCCGAACCTGCACTGAAGGAAATACTTTTATCTCCTTACCCATAGATGTAATACTGTTGCACTTAATCATGATCTTCAATCTCATCTGTCGTCATGCAGCTAATCTTAGAGATCTTTGTCCCTGACAGTGATCTCTGCCGTGTCCACTTTCTCCAACAACCACGTTGCAGTGACAGTAAGTTTCCTGTTACGGTCCAATAGACCTTCTGTTGTCTTAGGCCCTGCCACAGGTTAACGACATGTAGCGCCTCCTCAGGAATTGTGGGACACGTGGTTCGCTCAGCGTGTGGCGACATCGCGGCCCCCCCAACTCCTCCTCTGTGTGGTTAAGCAGAGTTCCAAGGAAAATTGCTGGAGCCAATAACAAATACGGCCCGTGATCACTCAACCGTGATACTGCACGCTAAAACCACTGCATCTGTGAGCGCCCCCGCTTACAATGACAACAACAACACAAGCGCATTACATGTCCACACACACACACAGATTAATGCTGAGCTGGTAACAGTGAACCACTTTCATACAGCTGTAACTTTCTAAGAACTCTGATCTCTTTAGAATAACGGTTTCTGTTTGGCTGTTGTTGTGCTTTAACAGCAGTTTATTTAAACTGTGACAAGTTCTTTTCTACATGTTTTATATTTTTCCACTTTGAGGTGCTAGTGTTTCTAAAAAATACTTAGAATTAGCTTGAGAACTTCCAGACAACTGTCTCTAAAAATGTCTTGCATCAATATGAGTTACAGCTATAACTGCCAAGGTACAGTCAGGTGAAGGCTCTCTTTTAATCTTTTTGCACATCAAATCTGTGCAATGTTAAAATTACTAGGATAGACTATGGGTGTTGTACTGAGAGTAGACAGGAATATCAGTCACTGGAATGAGCAGTGTAATATAATTAAAGAAAAAGGCCTGTATGAGGTGTGAGTGAAAGCAGTCAGGACATTGACCTGTGTACGCAGGCCCTAAACGGGCTCCCCTTGGCCTATCCAAGAGGCAGGACCATGGTGTTTGATGCAATGATCGCCACTTCATTATAAAAGCTCCCTCAAGTCCCACGCTGCATTCCACGCTTATGGGGAACATATGGGGTAGCCTGTACTCTTAGACCACAACAAGTCTTTGCAGCTGGACGCGACGAACACTGGTCCTGTTCTCGCGAGCCACCCGAGAGGCGAGGACCACTGACAGTGATTAAACCACCACAGTTTTCTCAGCAAAACAGGAGTTATATTAAGCTTAAATACAGGGGCTTGATAAACAAGGCCTGGGTAGGGAAAAAAAAGAATTATGAAAGACGGCCACAATGATCCTCAGACTATTTTCCCTCACGGTCATGGGCAGTGCAAACATGAGATAGATTTCAAACATGAAGATGTTTATCAGACAAAGAAGAAAAACATAGAGTGGACTGAGGACTATGAAAGTGCCCCTGACTCCAGAGCTTTCTTCAAATGTCAAGTTTGGACTGCACTACCAACAGAGCCAATTCTCGCTCTTGCACAATGCTGTGGATGAAAGTCCTATATTTGTTTGCTTTTCATTCCTCATTGAAAATCCAGGATGCAATGTCTTTCTTTCCACAAGTGGACAAAAAATAAGGAAATTGACAATATCTGAAACAGTCTCCCCTGTGAAACAACTAGAGAAAATATACTATCACTAAATGAGATCTGAAAACAAAAACAACATGAATTATTACCAGCAACACGCCTCACTTGTACAAATACATGCAAATAAAATGATTATAAACTGAAACAAACTACAAACCCTTGTACTATGAACCTCTGCACTCGAGCATCCCCTTTCTAAACAAACACAGATGAGACCAGAACTCTGCAGAGCCCTTTCCACCAAACCTACTAGACTTGGAGGAAAGGAACAACAACTAAGTTGCACATGTTTACAGCTTCTCATTTTTTTCTCGAGCCAAAGAATCTTAAAGAATAATTCAACACAAAGGTTCCCCGCCATCATATCATGTCCTATGGCCTTGCAGAGAGTAGTGCTTCCCTGTGGGCCTGTGACAGCAGTACCTCTTTTCAGCAGGGACACACAGAACTGTAATCTGTCCCTGGCTGGTGGCCAGGCTTATGCGCCATGTTAAGAGGCAGCAGAGGTGTTAGAAGTGAAGCCCGCTGTGTGAGGTTAAGTCAGAGGCCTGTAGTGGCCGCGTGGACGGACTGATAAAAGCCCTGGGGTCGCGGCTGTGGCCTCAGCATTCGGCCACACTTGCCGACACGCCGTGTCATTTAGCCCAAGGCTGTCACTTAACCCAACGGCAACTGCCTCACTTACAGGGCAGCGGGCTACCAGGAAGAGCAGAAGCTTCTCCCCTTTCTCTCTCTCACTCTCTCACACACACACACTCAGAACATGGTACTGTATATACACATACAACACATCCTGTGGTCCATGCAGCAGGTTTGTCCACAATTAGCATAGACAACGTGGCTGACATCCACACACAAAAGCTGTGTGAAAAGAAACTGAACAGAAACATTCATGCAGCTAGACACACATACTGTCACAGGTTTCCAGGGAAAGCAATTGGTCACATGAGTGACCAGACAGTGGTCAACCATTGTCCTGCACAGACATGGTCAGTGTGTACTGAGCGACAGAGAAAGGAGAGGAAGTGTGGATACCACAGGTTTGCTTAATGCTGCGATTTGTGCGCTCACACGCACACAGACAGAGAGAAACACACAACTACACATGGTACTGCAAGATTGTCAGGTTATAGGTACCACAGCAAAGTGTAGCTCTTCTCTTTGACTGCACCTCTGCCCGTCAGTTCATTTCTATGAATCTGAGGCTGTATGAATCATTTCCGTTTTTCACATAACTGCAGAAAAACTTTCAAATAAACGGCACAAAAAATACAGAAAAAGAATATCTGATATTGGTCTTAAATCACTTCGTGGCTGATACTGTTCAAGTAAAAGTAGCCACATCAGTGAAAAAACTTTCCCGCTCTTAAATTTAACCTAGAAAAGGAAAAGTGTGAAACCACAACCAGGTTAAACTGCTTTGGTACGTTCAGAGGGGGAAAGAGATCACAATCACCTAACGAGCTCCATTAACATTATTATTTTTTTTCATGATGCACAAGGAGGCTCAGGTAAAAAAAAAAAAAAAAAACAGAAACACACACTGTAAAATGTTTTTCTCGAGCAGCCAAGTGAACTTGAACTGAACGACAAGCATTAGGGGAGTGTTAGGCTGAGGTGTAACAAAATCTAATATAAAAGAGGAAGAAGATGAAAGATGAAAGATGCAATGAGGAAAGGACCCAGAGTTGAGCAACTTTGGCAGCTGCTTCTAATGAGACTAAGATTATGATACTAATAAGTGGTGGGTGAGGGTGGAGGTTTTGGCGGCCCAAAACCACTGGTTCTTACAAACAGATGTGCTGTGAGTCAGACAAACATAAACTAGCACAGGACATACATACAGTGAAAACAACACGCTTCAGTGTTGTTCGTCAGTTAGGAGACAACATTTGTCTCCCCAGCAGTGGCAAAGCTACAGCTATCTCTCATTTTCTTTCTCTTCATCTCATTCGCTTCTGTCTCTCCCTCTCTCCCCCTGTGTTTGTGTTCGGCTTAATACATTTTAATGCCTCTCCAGTTCTTTTCTGCAGTGGTTTCCAGTGCTCTGTAAACCTCAGTGTGAGCTACAGTGGCGCAGGCCGCTGCCTGGTTTGAACTCAAGAAAATAGAATGTTTCCAAAACTTGACGACCAATGAAAAGAGAGTGAAGACGGCGAGCCAGAGAAGGAGAAGTATGGAAAGTAAAAAACCAAAGCAGAGAAACCAGAAAAAGCAAAGACGATAGGAGAAGTGGGAGGGAGGGTGAGGAGGGTGGGAGGGAGAGGCCCGGGTGACCTCACGTGACATGTGTGACGGGCTCCACCACTCAATGGAGGGGAGTGTGTGTGTCTCTGTGTGGGAGGATGGTAGAGGATGCAGATAGACTGTGCTCAGCTTTACTAGTGCTGACGCCTCCAGTCAGCCACCACCATCGTGGGAGAGAAAGAAAGAGACAGACCACGTTATCGTTGGGGCTGGCTAACCTCAGACCTCAGCTCCGCTGCGGACAGAGGACCACAAACCCAGCCCTCCACGCCCGGCCTTCACCTCCCCCACCACCCAGGTTCTGTTAGGTGGGCCCTCTCATCTCCAGCCCCAGAGTCCACTTGACACCTGGAGACACAAATTCTCTCACTGCCTCTTTGTAAACTGCTGCTTCTCTCTCACTACATACTTTCTGCTTTTTCTTCTTCTCCCTCTGACCCTTTCTCTCCACTTTCAAACGCCTCCTGGTGCTGCTAAGCACACATGCTGCTGCTCTCTCTGCAGGCTTGTGGCTTGGGATTCCCGCGTAGTCACAAACCCTAGATTCTTGCTGCAAACGGGTTTTGAGATCCAGGAGTTTTTGTCTTTTGTGCCTGCTTCCTTCTCGCCTTCTCTCCAACGACTCGGTTTCTGTGTCCATCCGCCTTCCCTGCTAGGTCGGTGGAGATTGAATTTGAATAGGCTCCACGCTGTTCTGGCTTCCTGTCATGGCATCCAACAGCATCTTTGACTCTTCTCCAACTACAGCAGCAGCCTGCTCAGAGGTGAGTTGCTGATCCTCCCTCTCCCCCCTTTTCCACTCCACCTCACCCTCCTTCCCACCACCATCCCAATTTTCTGTCCAGTTGTTTTGACAGCAGCTTGTCTGTCTGACAATTTGTTTCTTTTGACAGAAAAGCAATGACATTACCATGTTCAAATGTGAGCACTGGGTGCTTCTTGTAGTGTGTGAATGCAGTTATCTCTTTTGTCCACACTCAGACATGTGCTGAGGGAGGTTTACAAAGGAGGATCTCATTTTCACGGTAGCTCCCATCCAGTTGACTGATATGGCTCTTAAAGGCCCTGCCTCCGCCTCCTGTGTTTTCTGTAGGCTTGATGGAGTGGCGCCATAATGGGATTCTCACCATGACATTCATTACTATGAAACTCTGCGCCTCTCAGAGAATGGCTCGAGGCTCCATGTGACTGGGCCCTTTACTGGAACACGGCAATACAATAAAAGAGCAAAAGAGAAAAACATATTAGGCTCTCTCTACCTGCTTCTTTACTCTCTTAGTGAGGTACTTTTGGTCTATGTGGTGAGGTAAAGTGCACTATACTTGAGACGCTAAACGCTAAGCCTCAACGAATGTTTACTTGTTGCCATGGTGATTCCAATCAGGCGGCTTTTACTCGCAAAATAGTGAAGCCTTGAGTGTCCTAGAAGTAGATGAGGGTTGGAAAGTTTTACCTGATTTTAATTTAGAACACTTGCTGTGTTTATTCCTGTGACCGGCGATAAACACAAATATAAAGTGAAGGTCTTGGACTCAGGAGTTGTTAATCTGATGGCGTGCCGGGGCTTACCCAGTTGTTCCCACTGTTCCTCACACAACCACCGAGACAGCCACTGAAAGGCAAAGAAAACAAAACTTCTCCTTCCCAATTAAGGGCCTCGCTGCAGTGTTACCAGAGACAGCCACAGAGAAGCACTAACAGCTCCTAATTGTTTGCAGTAGAGTATATCTAAAACTCTCTGGGGCCTCTTGCACACACACACACAAACACACAAAGTCAGACACAGACAGTCAAACACACACGCAAAGGCAGACACAGACAGCTTCAAAACACACACACACGCAGACACACACTCAGTACATCTGCCTCACATGAGAACAATCCTCTGATATCCCTGTGGAACCGCAGTGACAGGGGATGATGTCTCCAGTGTTCTCGCCAGCTTCTACAGACAATTCCAGGTACTTATAGTTTCCCCATGACAAGTGCTCAGGCTTTCCCTTTTTCCTATAACCACTGATCTTGCATCCCTTTATCTCCTCACTGTTTATACAGATCAGTGTCACCAACTTTAGGTTTCAGGCATGCCGCCCATCAGGCTTTTGAGACACTGTAACCCCAATCCCACGCGACTCGGTGCCTGAGTTTGATTCTGAACCCCACCAGAGCAGCAAGACGGGACGTGAGACAGTAGGTCAAGAGGGGAGAAGAGAGACGCAGCATTTAAAGCTGTAATCATCCATTGGAAATCATTAGTGAATATGCACATCCTTCACAATTCATCTCTGTCAGAGACTGAAACTGAACTTAGGAGAACAAAGGCCAAGAGTCATTAAACTTCTCCAGTTCAATCTGGAAAGCATTTCAAATCGGACTACTCATGTAAGCAAAATACCCCAGTGGTTAGTTTAACAACTCATTACACAGGAAAAGCACCCACAAGGCCCCTTTTAGACTCAAATCAAACTGAAATTGCGGAACGTGTTACAGAAAATCAAGGAGATCATAAATGTCTGGCTTCCCGAGTTTGACTTTAATGCTGTGCGCATATGAAGCTTATGGAAATAATGTATTCATCTCTTCGGGAGTCAGGAAATACTGTTGTAAGAAACATTCATTCATTTGAGACATGACAAAAGAGACTGTAACTCATTCTATTTCTGAATGGGTAATAAAAACAAAACCTCTGAGTTCTTAAGAAAAATAAAAGATTTAGATCTTTAATATCTTTCAATTATCTTTATCACAGACCGTAGGTGTATACTGCACTTTATACATTTTAGCCTATCTCACAGAGCAGACATGAGAACACATAGCATGTGATGTGCAACATCAGATGCATTTCATGGGTGGAGAGCGAGGACGCTTCACCTCAGAAACCTCAGTCCTCCGCTTAAAGTTCAGGGAGACACACACAAATAACACACACACAGACACACAAACATCGCAAACATATGACACACACACCCAGTCACAAGAGACCAGACAGAGTAGCTGTCATTCTCATGGCATCTAACTCAGTACACAGGACAAGAAGGCTAATAGTCTGACAGTTAGTTGTGTGGAGAGAGAGATGGAGAGCTTTGCATCGACGAGGCGTTAATCTGATGTGGTAGACTCATGGTGCTGCTGCTGTTTACTGATAACCAATGAGGCTACACCTGCTAACCCTCACACAGAAGCAATTCGACTGTTTAATCAGAGCTGCATTTCCTGAGACACTTTTACACCCCTTTAGGAAAAAAAAAGAAAGAAAAAAAGAGCAGCCTCCAAAAAGCATAACTTCAGACTTTCCTGTGAAGCAGAATTGTATAAACTTTACAGAGTTTTCCAATCCTGACATATTGGCAGTGTTTGCATCAGGTGGGTACCTGGTTTATTGCAGCTGTGATTGGGGCTGTTTGTATCATATCCTGTCTGCTTCTGTCACCGCATTTCCCTCCGACTTGGCCGTGGTTGCCTGCAGGCTGTTTTATGTTGCGGAATCAGTTTTTAGAGCAGTTACGCTTGGGAGCCGCCCCTTTGTGGCAGAGAAAAGGCCCGGTTTATTAGGGTGGAATGGTTTTATATGTTTGGTCATTAAGTGCCTGGGTATGAATGGGAAGTGAGGCTTTCAGTGTGAGAACGCCATGCCCTCACCACAGCTAGAAGTTATTTTGGAGATTCTGGGAGGTGGTCTGGTTTGTTCTACAAGTGTTGGGAGGAAAGAGCCTGAGAGACATGCACAGTGTGAGAAAAAAGACACTTTAAATGCAGAGCTAAAAATGAATCATCTGTAGGGGATAAAACTCAAGTTGATTTGCGCCGTGTTGCCTATGACTGTTTTATGAGAATCAGTTTTTTTTAGGTGTTACGCTCTTGGGGCCAGCTCCTTTGTGGCAGAGAAAAAGAGCGGTTTATTAGAGGTGGGAATGGTTTTATATGTTTTGACAATTAAGCTGCATGAATGGGAAGTGAGGGCTTGTGTGTGAAAGCAGCCATGCCCCACACAGTTGTAGCGAGTTATTTTGGAGGATTCTGGGAGGTGGTCTGGTTTGTTCTACAAGTGTTGGGGAGGAAAGAGCCTGAGAGACAGATGCACAGTGTGAGAAAAGACACTTTAAATGCATGAGCTAAAAATGAATCATTCATAGGGATAAAAACTCAAGCTGATTTCAAGCTCAATAACACTGACAAATAAAAGGCTATACAGTAGCTCAAAAGAAAAAGACTATAATTTAACAGAGCATATGGTTGCCTCGGTGAATTTATTAATAATAAAGTCATATGGTGAAGATTTTTTTTCCTCTCTTAAATTAACATGCTTGATTGCCTATTCAAAATCCTGTTGAGTGTGAGGCCCCGCAGTGACGCCAAACATGAAGACTGGCTGAGCTGGCTGAAATCTGTAACCAGAGAGCAAGAGTTTCAAATATTCTAAAGTGAAAGCAAATAATAGAAAACGCATGACAGCCACAGAGCGCGAAATCCTGTTCCAATTTAGCTGAGTATACATCTATTTATAAACTCTGAAGGCCATTGATAGAAGAAACGCCTGGACTTGATTAGGCTGTAAATGCTTTGGAGGTACTTTATTTACTTTTTGGTCCGTCTGCTTTCACCGCCTGTCAACACGACTTTTATGGGAACACTTTCAGGGCTGCCAGTAAAATGGCTTGGTGGTGAGTACCTAGAGGGGCGCATGATTATGTGGTCACTAATCCCAAACCTGCCTCTGCCTTATACACTTTTGGGCTTCAAACCACCGTGTCGGGCGTTGTGTTGGTCAAGTTAAAGTCGTAAGCAAGGTAGTAGTAATACAATTTTCTGTGGTCGCAAATCATTAGGGCCAGATCCTTTTCAGCCAATCTTGATAATATAGATTTATGCTGTAAAGGTTTCTCTGACTAGGAGGAAAAATGTTCTGAAAGGTTGAGCAACTTGTATCAACAAACATTTCTGGAGTGGGGGTTGTAATTCTCTGAGGCAAACTGGAGGTGCGCTAGCTCTGAGGCATCCAGCATGGAGCACGTGATCTGAGGTTGGGGTCCAGCCAAACAGGCAGGAAGAATACTGCTCGCGTCTCAGCCCCTTTACAGTTCATCCAGAGTTATTCCGTATGTTAAACTCTGTGATCCGATTGTGCGGGTAGCTGTGAGAGCACTGAACCAGAGGATGTATGCTGAACACATCACTGAGGTCATCCTCAGACCTAAAAAGGACCGAGTATACTATAGTCTACATGATTATTAAAGAGTGGTGGTTAGAAATAATTGGTATGAGACAAATGTCCAGATATGATGCAAGTGAATTCATAATGTCTAGACCAGCTTCTTTAATCAAATTCATCTGACGGAAAAGAAATCAAACAGGAACAAACTGCATGTCTACGGGAAATATTCAGACTTTGAAATGCTGGTATAATTGACAATGAGGTGGAAATGATCACAATATAAAATTCTTCAGCTTGATTTTAAAAGTAATGCTCATACCGGATGAGGCTCTTCTTCATGACTCATCTCTAACGGTTAATTTACTTCACTTACGAGCTGATAATATTTCATATTAAACCTCACGTTAAAATGATTAAATCCACATCACTGTTATTAGACTCTTCTTATGATCTCATTCGTCCTCATGGTGGACGCATTAAAATAAGGAAAAGCCTTTCGCAATTTCTCTGTTTCACTTGTTTTAAACCCACGCTCTAAACCACAGCCAGCCCCACAGCTTATTACATGGTGGTAAGGCTGGGATGGTAGAAAAATACAAGTATTATTGTAAGTTAATTTATGTATTATTAGCTTCAAATTTATGTGGCAATTATACTGGTATATGAATTTGTTTGCACTCGCAAAGCTGGAAATAAGATAAACAATTCAGCAAAATCAAATAAAACATTTGTTTTATCACAGGTTTGGTTTGTTTCTTGTAACTCCAGCTACAATTACAGAGCTGTGACCTGAGTTTGACTCAGATGAAGAGGACCATGTTTGTAATTCTCCTGTATCGTTAAACAGATGTTTTCAACAAATATCCTTTCTGTTGCAGTAAGTAGGAAAAGCAAAAATTGCCCACTACACAACGCCGATTGCTGTGCACTTTGTTTTTAACATAGTTGCATTCTAACCCACAAATTACTTTAATGGGTGGGTACAGTCTGGGCTGGCAGCACATAAAATGACTCAAACTTATGGAGATCCCACATGTTCAGAACACATCAGTAGACAGTAACTTTTTATACATAAGATGGATCACAGGAGAACGTGGAGGGTTTATTTTATCATGTGAAAGTTTAGCAAAGATCTAAGGCCCAGAGGAACTCATTCTAATACCATCAAAGGATTTAAAGTGAATGTACCAGACTTAAAATCCATCTTCCAGGACTGACTTTCACTTCATGAGCAATTAATCATGCTCAAAACATCCTTATAGCTCATCCTCTTCCCATAAGCAATAAAGAAAAACTTAATTACGTGGAGGAAAATGCAGATAATGATAGGATGTGAGAGGCTGCAGGCTATGAATGTTTTCTCTGATTCTCTATTTTCCCAGAATTTTTTTCCCTCAACTTGTTTGGTTATTGCTGTTAATTGTCGTTGCAATAAAACATGTTTTGGGGTTGACTTTCCCTCCCTCAAACATAACTTCAACCACATAGGGAATTGATTTTGTGGAGACAGCATTTCGTGTGGGATTTCAGTTTTCTTAGACTATTCAATAAAATAATCTCTACAGTGCTGCTAACTGCATCAGTAATGGGCCACCTAATTGTGCTTTTCACTACACTACAGTGGAGTTTAGCGTCATCATTTATGTTCGATCAGTGATAAGGAAAGATTAGTTTTATCATTTTGAGAAATATGCTTAGTCGCTTTCTCTGCTAAAAAATTTGTGGAGATTGCTATCGCTTCTCATACAGAATCTGTTAAATATGAACCAGTAACTCTACCTCTAAAGCTCACTATTTCACACTGTAAAATGTTGACGGTAGTTTACAGGGAGGGTTATGCATCTCACCATTCTTGGCGGCCAGATGCAATGGGACTTCTTAGCCACATCATGATGACACGACTCCAGGAAAATTACTGTGCCTGGCCAAGAAATGATCTCCATAAAACCAATTAAAAACTGGTTTACACTTTAGTTTTTCCCACCAAATAAGAATATTTCACAATATGCTCAACTACTCCTTTAAGTAAATATTCAAAATTGTACCTGTTCTTAATAAATAACAATTGCTATTATCCCCAATACAGCAGGTTTTGCCCTCAAGTAAACTTTAGTGGGCTTGTACTTTCTCCACAGCTGCTCACTTCTGTATTGGGCTCAGTAGGGAAACACTATGCCAGGGATTCCTCTCAGCTGTGCAGCAGAAGTGTGTCCTTCCATCTCCTCTCCACAGTCCGTCCGCCGTATATCACCTGTCTGCTGCAAATACCATTCTCACGGTCACAGATGCCAAGGAGCACAAACGCACAGGGAACTTTTTATGGTATACACTAGAACTGCCACATTGGCACATATACGCTTACATGCGCACCACACACACACAGAAGTCCACCGCCTGACTTTTCCTATGCTGAGTCAGAGAGGAGCAGTGCATGTCAACATGATGACCGTGAAGTTTTTCCTTCTAAATGCTGCTCAACCTCACCGAATAGCTGGTCAGGATCATATGGTTCCTTGATGCCTTAGTCCAGCAGAATTACTCACATGGTGACCAAAGAGCAGAGGACTTAACTGAAAAAATATCAGTGACTGCTTTCGATTTTATAAAGTGCCAATTTCTGTGTCTTGTGCTTAAAAATATTTAACTGACTACTGTGTACTGTGGTTACTCTGAGCCGATGAACTGGAGAATGTAACCAGTGAGCTATTCCTGTGAGATAAACCTGTTGTTCACTGACTGCAAAGTGAAATTGTGACCTAGAATGCATGTTAAGGGACATCAACTACATCAAGAAGCTTGATTTCTTTGCTATCAGATGAGCTGTTACAGAATGATATATTTGTTATGTAGTAGTGTAACCTGAACTTAACACTATTCTTACACATCCTGTCATGTTAAAACAAAATAACACTGAAATTAAGTTAACTTCAATTAAATAGGGAGTCCCCTCAAGTCTCACTTTATAGCTTGACAGCTAGTTGTGCTAACACTGCCAACGGCAGAAAGATTGTGTTAGAAGTGCTCGACGACTTGAGCAATAACTTTTCCCTTAATCAGCTGATGACATAAAAGAGGCAGACAGCGCAGCCAGTCATTCAGTCAGTATAGAGTTTGATTAACCAATCACCAGGCAGCCAGACCCAGGCTTCTGATTGGGCTTACAAACGCCCTTGTCATCGCTTGTGTCATTAGCTCGTCGTTAGTCGCGGCCGCTTGACGTGGAGCAGCGACGTATGGGGCCTAAACACAGCAATCAGATTAGTGCAAAGCTACAGCAAAGTCTTCAATGGACGCCCCAGGCTCTGAGTCAAAGAGGGGAAAGTCCTGCCTCACTATGCCAGCTCCATCGCGGCCAGGTGCTAACTGCTGTACATGGGCAACGCCACTACTGATTAGTATGGCGGAGATGATGAGAGGAAACATTCGTCACTTCCGGACACACGGGTGGTTTCGACTCCAATTAAGCCAAGTCCTTGACCTGCTAATGATCGAATGGAGGGACTCATTGAAAATAAGTTTTAGCCTCCAATTAGGTTTTAATCTAGAACTGGGAGCTCGCTCAAAGACATTACAGAAACAGAGTTGCATGCAATGGTGACTTCCACAGAAAGGCAGAAATGCTCAATGACATTTGGAGATGATTAATTTTCTTTTGATTTAATTTGAAATCAATTGAATGATTGACAATAATCACTTACTGTGCAAAAGATTAGAATTTAAGGGAGAGATGACAATATTACAGGTTCAAGTGCCTCCGAGCTCCTTATTGCAGGTATTGAGAGTCGCCACCCTTTGTTTCTTTATGATGAAAAAGCCCTGAGGGCCAGCTTGAGTACTTTCCAAGAGTTGTCTCAATGCCTGCAGGAGGAAAGAAAATGACACTTGTCAGGAAACCAGCGCCGGTTCCTGTCGAATTCAGCTGGATTTTGGCGGTGAGTCAGATGTTGCTCGAGGCTGGAACCTCTGAAGAGGGAAATAAATGCAAATTCAATATTTGGGGGTTCTTTGAAGTCCATTTGCACGGTCGAGTGTGACAGAACCTGGAATGACCCTGTTGAAAGAGTCCTTAACAGTGATGAAAGGAGTCAGTGACAAACATTGATGACAATAGTCAGTGTTGATGTGCACAATGTGTGTATTTGTGTAAGTCTCATAAGGCTATGCTTTGAATGTTTTTTGAGCAGTGGAGTATATATGCACAAGCAACAGGATGACTAAGGAAGTTGTCTCCTTAAATCATTTGAATTTGAAACATAGCAGCTAAGAATAATACATTGGCCCACTGCTGTTTGGCAGAGCCTTCTGACTTGTGTTTTGGTTGGTTAACGTGTCATTCATTTCATACGCACATACCTCACCGTGCTCCTTCACAGTAACAGGGACCCAGCTCAAAAAATAAAAAACATGTGGCTTTTGTTGCAGGGAGGAATGAACAACAGCATTCCATGCAACCACATCAATATCCCACTATGAATAAATGAGGGCAGACTGTCTGTTTGCCCTCCTGACATGACTGCCACTAATTAACCAGAAATCTAAAACTGACACTTCCTCTTCATCATTTTCCTAACATTTTCACTCTAATCTCCACAGTTTTAAAATGTGCAGGATTTCTGATTGTCCCAGCAAGAGGGGACAGCCACACACAAGCAATAAAGGGGCATTGTCTGCTGGTGAAACAGGGTTTACAGGTTCTGCTATAATGGCTTGTGGTTGCTGAAGCTGCGCGCACTTCCTAATATTCGCTCATGCGATTTCATTTTTTGAGAAAAGACTGAGCTATAAGCTGCTTTGTGTGAGAGGGACGCCTCACAACTTATTTCTGAGCCGACAGGCTCGGCCCCTTAATTCTCCCTGCCTTCACCCTCTTCTCTCTGGTGCTTACCATTTGTGGGATCTCATGGCGGAAGAGTAGACACAGATCATGCTGCCAGTCAAACGTGGTTCGGCTGTCAGACTGAACGGCTTCCAGCTGGCCATGACCTGTCTCCTCCTCGCTGTGGGAGCTGTTTGATCTGGACAGAGAGACTCCACACAGAGACACAGTGGAAGTTCAACCCGCTGGAGGTGTTGATGGCTTGTGCAGTCAGAGTGAGCAGCCTAGAGGAGGAAAAGGTTTGCACACACAGTCTGGGCTGCAATCTTATGTTCAAAGGTATCTATAAATGTCTCTGGTTACTACTGTCCTTATTCTAGTGTGTGTGGTTACACGAGACTAGAGGCAACGTGAAGAAAGCCCAGCTGGGCTGACATATTTTGGGGCTCTGCTGCAAAGGGGCATGAAGAGTGGGTAATGATATCAACAGCGCGCCAAGCGCTGCAAACGACAGAGAGAAAGAGAGAGAGGGAGGGAGAGAGAGAGAGTGAGCAAGAAAAGAGATGCTATTTGGCCGTATGCAAGAAGAGTGAGTAAAACGTGTTATCTTCTTTCACACCATAGTTTGCCCTCAGTCTCACGTGGTGATGACTCACAAACCTGCTACCAAGTAGTCTGACACAGTAGAGTAGATCCTGTGTCAGAGTGGTAGACAATGGTTTGATAAATATATCAATGGTTCAGCCACAGACCGTCACTAGACTCCCTGTTATTTAATGTATACAACTTCCACTAATCAGGAGGAATTCCACAACTTTCACCCTGGAGATGATTTACAAGTATTATTAAGGAATTAGTTTCAGACAAGTTTGGGTAATTTTACCACCTGTTTGCAATATGTGATAGCTGTTAAAAAGGAGCAGGAGAGAGGAATTGATGTGGTTCCTGTGAAAGATCTGTCTCTGATCTGTGTGCAGCTGGGCTCTGCAGGGCTTCACTGGGCCAAGGCAAGCAACTGTCACTGGCAGGAAACTGTGTAAACCTTTTTGCACAGTGTGAATGCAGCACGACAGCACTACAGGTGTGTGTGTGTGTGTGTGTGTGTGTGTGTGTGTGTGTGTGTGTGTGTGTGCTGCTTAGCAGTTTGTCACAATATAACAGTCTGTCTTTGTCCCTCAGCCATCCTGAGGAGCAGTCTCCAAAATTTTTGCTGGACACATTTGTTAAAGTCAGAGCGAGCTAATGTGTGTGTGTGTGTGTGTGTATGCTTCGTGCGTGTATGTGTCTGTAGGGGTGGGGTGCTGTCACTTTGGCAACGCAACTGCACATATTGCAGCGATTACCACAGCGGAAAAATGTTTTTTTCTGCAACATGCAATTACTAAGGATTAGCAGATTGCCGTCCTTGCATCAGAAGCTCGCCAGAAAAAGAGAGAAACACTGCATTTGTGTGTGTATGTGGATATGTAAAAGCGTTACACAAATAGACAGTCAGGACACAGAGACAAAGAAAGATGAGAAATGATTATAGCTCAAGCACTAAAAACCACAATTGAAAAAAAAAAATGGGGGAGTTGATGTAAATATAACCCATTTAGACGAAAAGTTATTCTGACTTTCAGGGTAAATAAAGACCCTGGAAAACAATCTGTCCTTCAGTAAAATGAAGAAAAGTAGACCAGGTACATTTTGTAGGCCTTTTGTCCATCATCATAAACGCTATGAAAACATACCTGATGTTCTCATATACACAACCCTAAACGCCACAAGTCATATCAATTTTTCTATTTTATATTTTGTTCCGCAGGTTACAAATCAATTAAAATATCAAAAGCTCTTCAGGCCACCAAACAATATAGCCCAAAGTAGGCCCGCAGGGGCGCAGGGCCCTATTTACAATCCCACCAGATCAAAACTCAACCCAAAGTGCTCTTATAATAGCACTGGGGCCTTTGGTGAGCCTACCATCCAATGCTACTTTTAGTGGGTTTCCAAAGAATAAACAGGCTCCATAACCACATCACAGGCTGCCGACCGTCAACAAGTGGGGTGAGTGTACCGACGATGATGTGAGGGGCGGAGCTGACCTTGATGACCAGGGTTACATGGCCCCTGCCTGCCTGGGTGTGGTAAACAACTGCCACCTTCAAAGGAGAGGCCTGACTATACCTGCAAACCCTCAGTCACAGTGAACTGGCTGAGTGTGACTTTAAATACAGACAGAAACTGAGTCCTGACTGGTATAAACTATTATGTTTGTCACTGACAGATTATGCTCAGCCACCAACTGATTCATGTTTCAGAGGAAGGTTGTGGAGGAAGTATTCACATACTTTTCTTAAGTTAAAGTACCAGTACCAGAAAACGTAAACACTCCATTACAAGTAAAAACCTCTGCATTAAATTAATAAAGCACATATTTTATTGAAGAAATCAAATGAAAAGAGCAAAAAAATATCCAACAAACTACATCACTTATAACACTGGCAAAATGTTTCATTGACATTTCATGCTACTGGTCATACCAGACCAAGTAAGGCATGAAGCAAACCTGAGTGCTGATAGTATGCACTATTGATTTACGATTCAAATTATTTGCAAGATAAATATTATTTTCTTCAAAATTTAACAGTGCCTTAAAATATCAAGAATTTTTCAGAAATTTTCTCACTGTTAAACAATGTATGATTAGATTGTTAATATTGCCATCAATGCACAAGTTGTATTTTACAATTGTGGCTTGCTGTTTTAGGCAAGTTTTGAAATACTCCATGTCAGTTGGCCACCTTCTACAAGATAGGTAGAAAAGAAAAAAAAAGAAAAAAACTATTCTGTAATTGGTTTAGAAATACTTGGACAATTTTGAGTGTAAAGTATAAAAGGAATAGTCAGGTAAAGATTGGGAAACATCAAAGTGGCACTACTACCAACTCATCCCATAATGTATCTAGTATGAAATGAAGTGTCAAATAATAGACAACACGTGCTTACATGTTTGAAAGTAGAACAGAGTCTTTGAAGAAGCCCATTTACATTCAGTAGACAGAAATAAAAATATAGTTGAGTCGTCTCAACAGCCATTATGGTGTTTCACTGATTCAGAGGGCTTTAATAAGCCTTGGCTCCGCTTCGGCAATCTTTATAAAATGTAAGCAGAGTATTGCAAGATGCATGAAATGAATGCGCCATTGTCTCCTCTGGCATCACATCGCGCTATAGTAATCAGCTGCTGGGTTTGGAAATGTCACCATCCTCTTCATCACTTAGGAGGCACTTAAATGCCTTCAAGGATCTGAAATTGGACCTGACACCTCATGAGTTTACTGACATCTTAAACTATAGAAGTAACTATATACCAGAATAAAACAAAGTTTTAGAATAATAAGATCTAAATAAAACTTGTGTACAATGAATTCAGTGATCATTAAAACTAACACAGACAGCCTTGTGGAGAAAAATAACACAAGACGTTATGTGATCAAACTGTTCAATGTTTCCTATTTTCTTGTCTGAACATCAAAATGACAAAATGACCACCAATCGTGATAAAGGACACATTATAGAATCACAAATGAGAGAGAATCAGCCATCATAGCAAACCAAAATAGCCCAAAAATTTCCACTACTGTTGTTTAAAAGTTTCAAAGATACTGTATATGAAACACATCTGGGATTAGAATAAGATTTGGCTTTGAGGGACTGGCACAATGGCTTGTAGACTTACACTGTGCTTGAAGTCTAATCAGACACCTTGTCATATCAAGCAGAAAAGTCCATTTTACAGCTTAGCTGTGTTTCAAAAAAGGGAGGGAACGGTAACAAGCCCAGCTGCTCCACAGCCACCGCAGAATTCATCATTCATACAAAAAATACCCTAAGCCCCAAAGTAGATTAATTTAATCCGAGGAATAAACTCATTTCATAGAAGTCGCTCCATTCAGAACACTCATATTTCCACCGAGCAGAAACCCCGCTGAAATTCGAGCAGACACTTTTCGGAAGGAATGCATTCGTGGGGTTGAGGCCAAAGCTTGCCCTGTACTCAGAATGTAATAGAAATGTGACCCCAGCCCCCAAAGATAGAAATCTTATCTTATGTCACAAACTTCAAACTATTTCTAATTGCCCCCATAGCCCCCTTTTCAAAATGAATAGCTACCCATCCAAAGGCTTATGTGTGTGTGTCTGAAAATAGCCCGGAGTTTACACAGGCTAATAGATCATATTCAGTAAAAAAAAAATTTAAAGGGATCTCCACATATCTGGAATGTCCCCATCTTCAAAGTGACTTATGGCCCTGAGTTGGTGGTGGCATTTGTCAGGTATACGCTACAGACCCCAAAGGTTCCCACTGTTTCTCTAAGCAATGGGGACCACGCCCCGTCTCAGTCTTACTCTTCACATCTGACCTATTACATATGAAACCCGAAGTAAGTGGCCTTTGGTTTTATACACAGGATGGTGGATCAATGAGCCTTTTATGATCAGTTAAATTTATTTTGTACATTTATTTAGGTTTCTCCAGAGTCATAAATGACCCATTTAGGAAGTGTTTGACCGCTTGTGGAAAGACTTCTGGTTTCGCACAACAACCATTTTCTGGCACTACAGTGAAGCTTTTGTTGTTAAGTGCATGTACATTATGATTCATGCCGAAATACAGTCATGAAGGCTGCTCAGTCACAAGCCAAACCCACTGCAAACAATGATGTGATTTCTTGATTTATATCTCAAGGATCCTTTTTTTCTTTCATTCTTGAATGCTAAGTAATCATATGTATGCTGGAGGCCTATTGAGGTGGGTCCAGGGTTTACATATCCTCCAGGAAGTTCATCTGATTTCAGGCTCAACTGACCGGATCATTAAAAATCGCTCAGGGCACGGGCGGGTTTGTCCTCAATGCCAGCGGTTGAACTGTAAACTGCATGTTGAAATGCAGAGGTCTAAATGTGACAGGCGCCAGAGCACATTACAGCTGGAGCGTATAGCTGGGGTGTGTGGTCACATACACAATGAACTAGGCAGGAGGACGACTAAAATATCACTGGCATTGTCATTGTCCCACTCGAGCTTTACTCAAAATAGAGGCCCTGGGTACAGGTTATCTTGACCGGAGATGATTTTTGTAGTCAGGATTGTAGAGAATTAGCTGTTTGTTGGCACGTGGAGTGATTTGATCATAGTACGGTTCGGTGATTTGGGGTTTCCCGCATTTTCAAGTCATAAACACCAAAACTGACACACATCAGGTGGTCTCCCTGGGAACCTTGTAGAAGATTTGTGGTTGGTTGCTCTGAATGCAGAGGATGGGGTAACGATTTCATCCATCATGACGAACTCTTTACTTTGATTGGTATCATTTTGGATGTAAACAAAATTGTGGAGTTTGTAAAATGTTGCCGCACTCCCCTTAAGTCCCCACACCCCACTGAACAGCGCCGTCCTAGAGATCACAAAAACACAAACAAGGGAGTATCTAGAGTATCAAACAGGTATAGGTGAATATTTTTATGATCTCAAAAAAAAAAACTGAAGATGAAACTTCAAAATGAAATAGAAACATGATGTTTATGTAGATTTGATTTATAGAACTAACACCAGCAACAGTTTCAGAGCAGAGAACTCAGATACAGGTGTGCTGTACAGTATATAAACTGTGTAGATTTGTTGTACTTGTGTTGGCAAGCTTCACATCTTACATACTGACACACATCACTGACACTGTGATTTTTGTAGGCCAGGTTTAATCCCACATTAACAGCTATTGTGAAATAAACTTCTTATATCACACCTTATTTTGACATCTCACAATTAGACATTCTCTATTTTTATTTTACCTTTGAAATCTTTCTCTCTCTCTCTGTCTGTCTTGGATCAGTGCGTTAGGGGGAAATTGTGGGAAAATCTGAAGCCACTCCGACGACTCCTCGTGCCACTTAACTGCACTTAATTTATTTTCATGCAAGTAAACAACTCGAAAACCGCCACACACACACGCGCTCACAGATGCACGTGCACACGAAAATAAATTGTGTTACTATTAAAATGAAACATCGATTGATTGAATGCATTTTAAAATGCGCTTCAATGAAAATCTAGATGACTTGTTCAATATTTTTTATTGTCTATTTCCTGTTTGCGTAAATTATATTGAGTCATTTCTTATTTTATAATGTTTTGCGTCATTTTATTTATTTTTGTTCAAAGCAGATTTTTAAAATTAACTTCTGCATCAGTCAAGTCGCAAAATCTTTGAAAAATAAAGTTAACTATTTTCACCAATAATAAACTCTATCAGTGCTCACCAGACCCAACAAGGTAAACTTATATAGAGGATTTTAAGTGATGTTTAAGAAATAACACATGAATTTACAGTAAATGACAGATAACACTGGATAAATCAAATCTTTAATTGCTGTATTTAGAGATGGAAATATTGACTCTAATCCATCACATGGCTTCAGTTTTCGATTATTAAACGAATTACTGTCACTGCTTTTAGAATTATCTCATTTCTCAACAATAATTAACGTGATTATGATTCAGGGAAAAACTCAAATGCAGGTGTGGGAAAAAATGTGTTCGGTGCGTCTTTTAATGACAAAAACGCCTCACGGACGTAACTCGTTTATCTGATTTGACTAAAGTCGAAATTATTTCAGATTTCCGACTATCTCAGAGCAGAGATAAAACTTTCCTTTTCTCTGCAGATGTGAAATGTCTGACTGAGACTGTCTGAGCTGACAGCGATTGAAAAGGCAAATGCGCCAACTAGTGTCAGAAAGCAGCACGGCGGAGGGTTTGCAGGGTGTGCCGTCATTTGATGTAACCCTCAACATTTCAGGCTCCTAATGAATTCAGCCTCTGGCGCACGCACTGATTACTCTGTTGTGTCGTTTGATGTGGAAACAACACATTTGCCTGTTTGCTTTAATTTTCTTCCTTAATTCAATTCAGTCAATTAAAGCGATACCAATCTGTCTCGAACCCTTAATTTCACTTTATGAAAAATGAATCCTACCTGGAGAGAAGGTGTGAGGCCGTCAGACAATAAGAGCTTTTCAAAATGAATTAATGAGAGTGAAACCACAGGCCTCTGCAGTCGAAATCGTTCTTTAGATAAATTATAAACAGCTCAAGTAAAAATAGGTCATTAAATGTGCTGTGATAAACCACTGTGACAGGGATAAAGGCGCAGATCTTTCATCTTTAATATTATTATATGATTTTAAATCGTTCCCTATAAAACATATAATTCATTATCTCCACACAAAAAATATTTTGCACAAAAGCAGGATTATTTCTGTACATCTTAAAGTCCATCAAATTTAATATCTAACACATTTATAGCTGCTTCATCTCACCCACAGTGCCTTACGATTATTGGCTATAATATAAAATCAATTTATGTCCAAATCAAGTTCTATTAAACCACGTTTCTCCTCCACAGAAACATTTCTTTATATATACCAAAATATCTCTTAGTTTTCTCTATAATGTAAAGGTCTGTTTATATAGTCGTGAATAAAAACACACGCAGAGAGAAAAGCACAGATATGTATCAATAATTCACCTCGTGTGTGACAACAGTGCAGGGCTGAAGAAGCAGCACCGGAGAGTTTGATTGGTCTGGTGAAAGCCCAACCCAGCAGATTCATTGGTGGAAATCATCTCCACACTCCCAACCACTAAACACTAAAACGACTCGGGTAAAATAATATCGCGGCACTCTGCACTCCGTTCAGCCTCACGGCTCCTTCTTTGCGCCCTATAACCCAGCGGTAAAGGATAACTTTAAAGGAAATCCGACTGGAGCGACAGGACAATTTCCTTTTTTAAATCCCAGAATAACGCTGTTTCTGTGGGAAGATCCGACGAGGATAAAAGTTGCAACGACTTCTACGCGTGAAAAGGACAGTGCTATACTACACCTTCAGTTTTACTGTAGATACTCGGGTTTGAGAAATTTTAGTTTTGCGGTTTTTTTCAGCGGAGTCTGGTGAAGAGGCGAGTGGCAAACTGACTGTTTTAGCCGCGACCACCCTTTTTAAAAACTTTAGCGGAGAAAGACAGTCAACTTTTTTTGCCTTGCGTCTGGATTATCTGACCACTGCCAGCAGATCACTGATCGACAATTAATTGTTTAGTGGATTCACTGACTGATTTGCGATTTCAAAGTGAAAGCTCAAGTACTTTGTGGTGTTGATATATTGTACACACGCGACTGGTGTTGTTTATCAAGTGTAGGACAGATAATATCTGCGGTATAAGACTAATTCAGCACCGAGAGACTTTGGAGAGCTTTTGTTTGTGCGTTTTATCTTAAGTTAGACAGAAACAGAGCAACCCTGATGTTCGTCAGGCTGACACATCCTGTGCAGATGATCTAGCACACAGTCATCAGAGTTCACTGTGTCTGTTAAGGTAGCGAGGCTCTCTTCACTCAGACTTAGTGCGCTCTCGTCTCCATCCTTTGCGCTCACACAGTGGACTCCTGAGACCAGCAGCGCCTGGAGGAAAAAAAAAGAAAAGAAAAAAAAAACTGTTTTTCTCCCAAAGAGTCCTGCTCTTCTGATACAACCCAGTCAGGTGGCACTGACCCAAGCTGTTGTGATGCATATTCCCGTAGAGCCGCCCACCACCAGACGGTTCACGCCGCCCTCCACGTCCTTCTCCTGCAGTAAGATTGGAGACGGCAACGGGGCCATGGCCACCCCGGGGCCCCTCAGGACAAGACCGGACACCAGGAACGTGGTAGACGTCTTGGCGGACCACGCCGGCGAGCTGGTCCGGACCGACAGCCCCAACTTCCTCTGCTCTGTCCTCCCGTCTCACTGGAGGTGCAACAAGACGCTCCCCGTGGCTTTCAAGGCAAGACACATGGCTTCTAATGATCATTTATTATATTTTCATTTTAATTAGGCACCCTGTGGTTTTCTAACTGTGGGAAATGCATGGGAAAGACTGATTTAAGACCGTCTAGATAAATTTTAAGGAGGTAATTTAATTGCATTTATTTATAAATAAGAGTGGGCTCTGGAAGTTGGTCTTTTTTGGTTTCTGCAAATTGAATTGATGTAGCTGTTACATTATTTAAACGTGCATATGAGCTTTGCTTTTACCAGTTTTAAACTGCACTATCAGGAATAATAATCGGGCCAGAAATTATTGCAGAAAAGAGGTTTGAAAATCACAAGGGGTCTGAGCAGATAGATCTGAACTCAGTTTTCTATTATTATATTTTCTCTACAATATATTATTTTGATGCTTTATAAGTAAATATTTGTGGCTTGTGTTAATACTATGCCTTGTTTTGCGTAAATCATGTGTTTGGATCAGATCCATACCAGTAAATAAATACCAGTTACAGAGAAGGTAATGAAATGCGTGTCATACAAATGTTTATAAAATTTAATCTAAATGTTAACAGGCTGTCTATTTCAGGAAATCTCCCGGCTATACAATTTGGTTTATTGTTGACATTGTGGTTACAATTGTAACGATATTCGTGTTTAATATTATGGGAGCCGGATGCGGTTTTACGCGCGCAGTTGTGTACAGTTTGGTTTGGTGACCCAGAGTGACCGCTCGCTTCTCTCCCCCTGTGCGCAGGTCGTGGCTCTCGGTGATGTTCCCGACGGGACTCTGGTCACCGTGATGGCCGGGAACGACGAGAACTACTCGGCCGAGTTGAGGAACGCCTCGGCCGTGATGAAGAACCAGGTGGCCCGCTTCAACGACCTGCGCTTCGTGGGCAGGAGCGGACGAGGTGAGCCGAAACTCTCAGTCTCCTTCTCTCTCACACATACACACACACCCGCACGCACGCACACACGCATGCGCACACACAAGCTTGCACACACACACACACACACACACACACACACACGTTAGGAGAATGGCAAAGGCTCTGCTTGTAAAGCCATTTGCAGCAACATTTGGAAACGCGCTTATAATAATATTAATAATAATGGATCATATTTCTGCGTCTGAGCGGACTGACAACTGACAGCGTATTATTATTTTTTAGTAAATGTGAAAAACTGTTAAACGTCTAGGTTACCAAATATGTTACACAGACGCAGACATAGGAAACTGCTCTCCATTATGCTCCATAAAATATAGCTTTTAAATAATTTTCTGTCAGGTTTTGGCTTAATCTCTGTTGTCTATTACAAAGATAAAAAACTGAAAATATGGAAGCATTTAGGCGTGGGTACTGCGAGTGCCCACAACTGACGTCCACGGGTGTCATCCGAAACATCTGGCCTGCGTCACCGTGTACAGTTGCGATGTGACTATAATTTTCTTAATCCGAGGGAATACAAATAATTATCCACGTGGTGTCAATCTGAGGGCTGGATGAAAAAAAGAAGGAAAAAAAAAGAAAAACACCTTGCAATTCATGTCCCCGGGGCCATCTGTCAAACCCCCGCCACCAAAAGAAGTTCACAGCCTGTAACGCGCAATATTTTTCAGAGGCAATGACTTTAATTGCAGTAAGTAAAATAAATCACACGTCAACAGGCCTGTTTGTAGGATGTTGTGATTAATGCACGGGCTGCTGCAATATTTTTGTGCTATATTGAGTAAATCAAAACCTCTCAATTTTCACAAGATAAATAACTAAATATGCTCAACTAAAAATAACTTTAAAAGCCTGATTGTTCACAAACATCTTCATCTAGAGGAGGCATCTCTGTCATTCCCCTTAGAGCCTTTTCTGGCCTTCGCCTGGCCTTTTATTTTTCCTTTTAATATTAAAATAGCTGTGATTTGATTAACGGAAAATGTGTCTCGTCTTCGAATTAAAAAGTAGCCCATACCTTTCATTTCTGTATCCAATTACCCCACCCGAGGATTCTTCTTTTTTCATTTTTTTTTTTTTACTCTCCTCCCACGCAGTCTTCTTTTTAACAAGAGATGCCTTTCTCAGAGCTGGGGACGAGCACCGGACCCGCTGCATGATGCAGCCCCCCCCCTCCTGCACGGACTTTGATGCAGATGGGAGCAAGATCCTGTCTTGTTGAACAATAAACTATCGCTGTAAGCCCTTCGAACAATCTGGAACACATTCTCCCAATAATCTAAATCATACCCACAGTCAGAGGTGGTCCCCAGTCGCTCTTTCTTTCTTTCTTTTTTTTTTTTTTTTTTACTTTATAATTCAAAGGCTGGAGCGGGACAAAAGCCGGTGATGATTTGAGGGTTGAACAAGCGAGGTATTGTTGCAAACAAGAGAGGAAAAATGATTTATAGATAATTGGAAAAGGCCATTCATAAAATGAAAATGTCTTCCATAAATCTCACGGACATGTTGTTGTGCTGCAGGGAAGAGCTTTACTCTGACCATCACCGTGTTCACCGGACCGCCACAAGTGGCCACCTACCACCGCGCCATCAAAGTCACCGTGGATGGACCCCGGGAACCGCGCAGTGAGTAGATGCAAAGCACAGCACAGACGCACAGACACACACACACACACACACACACACACACATACACACACACACACACAGAGTCTCTCTCTCACACCAACACTACTCTTGTTATTGCTAAATGCTTTGTGGTGTGACGTGGGTGCTGCAGAGCCACGCAGTAAGAGCAGCTATTTCTGGTTCTGAGAGCGGAGGTGTCAGTATCTCTGCATGCTAAAAGTACTGCATGAGCCGTATGCAGGTGATATATAAAAATGTGACACTGTGAGAAAGTCTGAAAGTAAGCGTCTGTATTTGTGTATTCATCACACTGGGGAGGTAGAAAATCTCTTCACGAGATCACATGTGCAAAAATACAGTTTCCACTAGATTTATTTTGAGGTTAAGATTTGGTTTTGGGGTTAAGATTAGAATTAAGACTAGGTGAAGGTTGGGGTTAGGCATGTAGTGGTTATGGTAAACCTCTAAAGATTGAATGTAGCTCAGTATATTGCCCCCACAA
Organism: Lates japonicus; assembly: GCA_033238685.1. Classification (NCBI taxonomy): domain Eukaryota; kingdom Metazoa; phylum Chordata; class Actinopteri; family Centropomidae; genus Lates; species Lates japonicus. The sequence continues at coordinate 53,719 of BRZM01001189.1, read as the reverse complement.
GTATAGTAGTGCAGGTTTGTGTGTGTGTGTGTGTGTGTGTGTGTGTGTGTGTGTGTGTGTGTGCAGCAGGGGCACAGGGATGGGCCTAGTCAGAGGAAGCTGTAAAGCATATTAAGGCATAACCCAAGACCACTAAGAGGAGCTGAGTGAGTCTCCAAGCCGCAGGTGGCTCAGCTCAGTGAAACCCTCCTCCTCCTCACCCACCTCTCACCCCTACCTTCCCCCAGTGCTGGTCAGAGGGGTCTTACCTGCCTGACCACATAAGTGGCTCGTTGATTTAACACAGGGCAGACTCTGGCCACTGTTAGCCCTGGCAGGGAGGGCCAGGCGCGCTAAAGCTGTTAGCGCCACCGTCCAGCCGCAGCTACGTTCTCATGTGGTTTAATGCTGCTGGTGTGAGGAATGGCAGAGAGTAGTATTACTCTGATGAGTCAGTTGCTGAGGGCTGTGCACATGCATTAATTTTTTGGTGAAGCTCAAAGTGGTAGGATGGGTAGGATTTCATGATCTACCTGTGGAGGGACGGTGTTTATAATGGTTCTAGAGTGCTGGGTTGTAGAGCTCTCTGAACGGGTGGATAGCTGGTGGTGGAGGGGGATATTTGGGACAGGGAGGATTTAGCCCAGTCAAAACAGACCACAGCAGGGAAAGGGAGAGCGGTAGCAAGTGCCACATGAGGAGGGATATGGCTGGCAGAGAGGGAGCCGAGGGGCACAGAGAAAGGGGCATCACCCCCTTGCCAGGCTATTTGCAGAGGTATAAAAGAGAACAGTGACTGCAAAGGAGGGAGGGACGAGATAATAATAAACACAGTGTATGTGTATGTGTGTGGATGGTTTCAATTTGATTGTCTTTAAAGAAAAAAAAAAAGGAACGAGTGTGCCTGTGCATGAATGCAGTCTCAATATGCAAGTGTCTCAGCTTGAAATAACTGTGTACATTAAGATTGTCTCCTGTCTGTCTGTCAACATGTTACGGCTTCAGCTGAGGCGTCAGAGTGGCCGTGCTACTTTTACACTGGCGCTGGGTGCTATAAAGTGACACTATTTAATATAGGGCAGGAGGAATTTAGAGGTCCATTAAACTCAATTACACTGTACTGAGAGGGAATTCATAGAATGACAGAAAATAGACTTCTGCAAAGGCTGATTTAAAAAAAAGAATATATATGAATATAATTTCAATATGCACTGACCAGAACCTCCTTTAGATTAACATGAAGATCATTATATTTATGCAAATGTTTAAATGGCTGAAATACTGAATTAAAGGTCATCTGTAATATGAATAACACACCCAGTTACTCTGCAGTGAAAACAGAGCCAGAATCAACCAGGACATTCAAACAACCGATCACAATGAATTCGATAAGCATCGTGAAACACAGCACATTTATATTGTTCATTATATCAGTTTTAATGAGCTGTCAGATCTGAGACTGAGATGAGTTTTCAGTTCAATTTAGTGTTACTGAAGGACTCGAAGCCTCAAAATAGAAGTCACTTGCGAGATGAGATAAAGGACCTCTCATATTTTAACAAGAGGCACATTAAGAGTGCCTAAGAGAGACTAAGAGTATAATATCAGTCACGTCCCGGCACAGTCAAAGCACAGGAACACACACTACCATTCAGACATTATTAGGACCATAAAAATAATCAGATTCTTCTCTAACCACAAGGCACCACATTATATCGGCTGGCCAACGTTTAGAGCCAAAGCAGAGAGGCACTATTGCCAACACATAAAACTAACAGCATTTTTTCATTATAAATCTCATCCTCAGAGACAGTTAAATATTCCAGTGCTGCTTTGATCATCTTCTATTTTTCATTAACAATGCCACACAATGTTGCCTGTACATCTAAGCTTTAGCATTCATAGAGTGCAGACAGCCTGAAGCCAGACTTGGCTATGCTGTGTTCACCTGTCCGCAGGCTGGCAGGCTGCAGGGCTGGCCTGCACAGGGCTTTACGGGCTGTTTGTGCAGGGCCTGCATTTGCATGGCTGCCAGCCGAACAGCGGCAGGAGCTGGCACCAAGGGGGAGGAGGTTTTATTAATGTTTACTGATCCAGTCAGGAGAACCTGATGGACAGGACTGCAGCGGCGGCTTGCCTTCGGCAATGTAACAAAGAACTCCATGCTTTATGAAAACACTTCAGCCGTAAGACACAGATGAGCAAACACATGTACACTAATGTATTTTCACATGCCCACACACACACACACACACACACACACACATAAATGGACATAAACACACAAACACAGCATTCTGTTCCTGAACAGAAAGTAGGCTAAATGTTCAGCTAAGTATTTTTGTCTCCCTTGCTGCTGATTTCCTCATCACACATCCGGCATTCGTCACCATACCCCTTCCACCCCCACCCCTCGTTCTGTCTTTCATTCTTTATTATCAAACTTCTGTCGAGGCCAAACTGGAAACACAACTGTTCTGTCCCTCCACTTGTGTCTCAGCAGCAGCTTTAATAATATGCTACATCCAACAACAAGAAAGAGCATACTTAGTTATAAATGCAAAAAAAGGAGAGCAGATGACTTAAGTGTCAAGACCCTCCCTTACTTGCTGCTGGTATCAGATGCCTCTGCAACACCACTCACACATTTGATGCACCCCACAGGGTTATTCTCAATTAATCCAACAGCTTTATTTTTGGTGCCCTTCTCACTCCCTCACTTACAAATGACATCAGCCTCTGCCTATTTACCCACGGGGGAGGGGCCATTTGTATTTCTGTATCTCTTGACCTGAAACAAATCAGTCCCCAGGAAGAAAAGATGAACTCACTGCAGGTCAGGGAGATTGAAAAAGAGTCGGAAATATTTTGAATTTTTTATAGCCTGTGTGTGTGTGTGTGTGTGTGTGTGAGTGTGTGTGTGTGAGTGTGTGTGTGTGAGTGTGTATGTGTGTCACCTTTTTCAAAACCTTAAGAAATAATTAGCCTTAAAGTATCAGGATGTGTGAACGTGTAAAAATAAAATTTCACTGACGGTCAAGTTTGTGAACATTTAAAAAAGATTTGTACAAACAGATATAGGTTGTGCAGATGCGCAGAAAATAAGATTTAAAAAAAAGATTAAGAACATGCAAACAAAATTTGTGTGTGAATGATTTCGAAATTGAGGTGAGATAAAGCCATTTTTATGAATATCGGCAAACAGATTCAAAGCTGTTATCTGTGTCTGAAAATCAACACTCACAAGTTCAAGTCTGTGTGTGTGATGCAGAAGTTACTTACCTAGATGACTGGCTAATTGGACAACTACATTTTTAATCCGGCTGGAGTTCAGTCAAATTGTACAGAGAAATCAGCAAATGATTCTGGCAGGTTTTTATTATTTATTAAATTTCTACCTGAAAATCAAAATATTTTTGCTCCCACCCAGAGGGTCTGTGAGGTAGAAAAATAGAAAGGAGACAGTTGTTTGCTCAATGTTGAAGGATGTGGAAGCCTGTTTTACCTCAGTAAGGTCAAAGTGGCAATTTGTCTGATGATACTTGAAAATGATACACATGAATACACCCTAACACAATTATATAGTGTACATCTGATAACTGCATACATTCAGATACAGCTCACACACTTTCCCACCCATAGGCCCACACGCATCCACTGAAATCACACAAGTGCTGTCGTGTTTTGTTGCCTCTATTTGCTCGGCTGGGTGTGTTCACACTGCTTCAGGAGGAGAATGGCAGGCGTGGGGGGGAGTCGTGGCAGTGGGGGCGCTTGTTGGAGTTGGCGGGTTGATTTTATTTGCATTTGGCACACAGACTGTACAAAGTATGCAAATAGACAAACAATGACATTTGCTGTGTTATTTTTCCTGTGATATTGCAGTCTCTCTGTAAAGTAAACAAAAAGATAGCATGCACGTTGTTGTGTATATATTTGCGTGTGTGGGTGCTCGGCTCATGCACCTGCCAGGTGCGTCCATCTCTTTAAGTCGGCCCCACGGGCCACGCCCATGCTCCACAAATCACATGAAAGGCTCACCCTCGGTGCGAATTGCTCTCTCAAAGGCAACTTTGATGTTTGAAAATGGAGATGGGTGTCTTTGAAAGAAAGGCCTACAGGTGTATCAGTGCCAGGGGAGGGGAAAAACAGTGGCATGTCTGACGCTGGGTGCTTTCCTGACTGCTAATGGTTCACCATGACTCCCAGATATATAACCTGGAGACATAGTGGCCTACGCACATAATCACACATACGCAAACACACCCACACACACACACACAAATAGTGGCTAGCCTCAACAATCAAACTCATGACCACCTAATTTATGATTTGGTACAGAAGACAGTCTTGCCTCAATACCACTCACAGACAGATGGGAACAGATAAAGGGGGATTTTATGTCTTCTTCAGAGAAATGGCACTCTTTGGCATCTGCAGTGACTGGAGGCTGTCAACTGCAGCGTTCCTCCTCCCTGGGGTCACTCCAGACGCGTCATACTTGGCCTCAGTGATTAGAAGTAGAGCAAATATTGGCCAACTGATAAATCTACTGGAATGCAGCAGTGCATATTGAATAGGTTTGGACTGATTTCAGAAAGGAACTAACATTCACCACATTCTGAGGTCTGAGGCTTGTGATTGGTGGCGGATGAGGACAGCATCCACCAGTAGTCAGGATGTCTATGCATCACACACATAGCCTAGCACACTCCATTTTTAATTATTTTATGAGATATTTTTATGTCTTTTATGTTAGATATGGATGACTGCAAGACTGTTGCTGCCAGAGTCATTAAAGTGTGATCGCACAGACATGAAAGCATCTGTAATATAATCAAATTTTGTTGTGGGAGGGTAAATAAAGGACTGAGATGGAAGCTCTTTGACCACTGTTGCCACCTTAACCACATCTAGAAGCTTTGAGGCCAACTCCCTTTGAGGGCCACACACACACACACACACACACACGCACACACACACACACACGCACACAGCTGCTGGTAATCCTACTTAGGCTTTTGTACTTAAGCTTTCCTGTGAAAGCAGAGCTAATTAGTCTAAATACCTCGACTAAACTGAGATATAAACAAAGAAAATATCAGTCTATTACTGGCACTTTTTTCTCTTCTCCCCTTGCTGCCTCTGCTCTTTGGCATGTTGTTTCTGCGAAAAACAGGAAAAAAGAAGAACATTGTCTAACATTTTGAAGTGCGATGTCTACTCCTCAGGCCAGTTGATGACTGCTGGAGACAGACACACAATAGCCTCTGGGTGAAATGCCCTTTCTTTTTCCACTCAGACAAAAATTTCCACCCTATATTTGCTGACGCCAGATAGAACAGCAGGACACACTAGAAATTACCAAATTATTTACAGAGGCCCCAGACAGCGCTTTTAATTCACTGTGATGATGCAAGTAGAAAACATTTTCTCAGAATCAACCGAGAAGCTCGGCCAACGTCGCTACACAGCTCTCCCCCGCTCTGTCTCTCCACCTACTCCCTACCAACTCCCCTCTAAACTCACCGGCCAAGCGTCTTTCCTGTTTACCTACCTATGAAGGGAAGTAAAATGCCCACTCTGTGTGTGCTCACTCTTCCTTATTTACACTGACCCATACAGGAGGGAGCCATTACGACCTTTCAGCCGTAATTCAATAAAAGTTCCGATCTGCATTTAGAAAAATAAATGGCCCATGAGTGGAGGAATATTTTCTCCCCTGCTGCATTATGACAATAAACCGTTTTCTACGTTGGGGCAGTGGGGGCAAGGGGTGGAGTGGGGGGTGGTTTGTGGGAAGAAGGCACCTGCTGGTTACTGGAAAAGACGCTGTGTACCACCACCACCACCCTGCGGTTTGGATATTTATTTCTTCAGGCCTTAATGGTTAGGAACAGTGAGCAAATAATAGGTGTAGCAAGATCTTTCTTTTGCTTCCAGGAGCTGAGAAGGTTGTAATCCTCTGGGTAAACACAGAGGGAAGCCTTGGCTCTCCAAAAATAGGCTGGAAACATCACAGAAAAGAAGAGGTCAATCTTTATAACCTCAACATTACTGCAGTAGTCCACCAATAGCATGACAATCTCAGAGAAAGTACTGAAAGTGAAATATGTGCATGCCCACACAGTGGAAAATTCACACATTTTACATTTCACACATTTACTTTGACCCACCTGGAATATGAATTGTCATTCTGTGGAACTGCGTGTGTGTGTGTTTAGGGGCAAATGTATGCTTGTTGCACATTATTGTGTGTGAGCTAGTATGCACGGAGGTGTGAACGCGAAGCCGTTTGACACATCTGCTGGCATTGCATTGATGTATGTGACAGCGGCAGCTTGCTTTCCTTTCCCACAGTCTTGTGAGGCCCCCACCTTTCCCCCAGCATCTTGCTGCTTAGAACAACCTGACTACACACAAACATGCACACACACACAGACATGCACAACAACCCCATTCACCATTAGAGCTAAAATAACACACTCAAAGCAGCTTATTGCTTTAATATGATCTGTCACCGGAGCCAAATAGGCCTTCTGTGCTCAACAAGGCCAATGCAGCAGCAGCAGCAGCAGCACTGGGAAATCTACGAAGTCTGCAGGCAAGCAGCCAAAAAGGCCTGAAAACAGCCCTACTCATATCACCCCCAACACGCCTCAACTCCTGAGTTATACAGTTACACACACACACACACACAAAGTATAGAACGGGAAGACAAAAGAGAGATGATTGCTCTCAACGTGCTAGGGGCCTTGTTGTATTGTTAGAGAATCCGGGTGCACTGGGCCTCATTTTGGCACCCCTTCACTCTCCTTGCCTGCCTCAACCTGCCTGTCTGTAGGGTTGTCCTTGTGTGGCTGCTTCTGTTCCACACACGCACGCACGCGCACACACACACACACACACACCCACACCCACACATAAACTCACACACCCCCACACACACAAACAGACACGCAAAGAGCTTTATCCCCTTATCAGAAAAGGAAGGCTGTGCTCTTTGCTCAAACAGTCTCGTGTAGCAACTTCCGCTGTGAGCAGCTTGTTTTCAGGCCTGCGAGGGGGATTTTCACGCTGCTGATGTCCCCAGAGAGGCTGATGCATGTGCCTAAGGGACCAGATGATCCCGCAGCTGTGGCCACAAAGGGCGAACTACAGATAAAAGTGTGCCAAAACTTTTGCTGACCTCCTCCTGAAAGTTTAGATGGAAATAACGTTTCCACAAAAAAAACCTTTGCCACTGTATCCAGTTCTACCACATTCATTACAAATACTTTATTTCACACCTAGTTTATGGCCAAAGAAATAAACAGTCTGTGCTTCCAATCCATGGTAATGATATAGTCGTAAAACCGAATGCATTCATACTGAAAGTGTTGTGAGAGTGTTATGTAAATGAGTGTAAAGTAGTGTAATGTCTGTGTGTGGCTGGTATCGACTCATTTAGGCCCAGACGAGACAGCCACAATCACCAGCCAAGGGTAAAACCCACATCCTTCAGGGTCAGCCTCAAAACAAGAACTTTGATTCGCCCCACTGTAAATACCCAACTGTGTGATTGGTGGCCATGGGAAACACTGTGCCAAATACATTGCTGCAGGGATGCTTTTTGAGCTGTGCAGTGATGCTCGTAATAGAATGAAAAGGGAAGTCTAAGACAGTGTGGTGGAAAGAAGCAGGGTGGGAACGAGAACATAGGGGGTTCAGGTCCATTAGAGAGGAGGAAGAGGAAGACAGGTGTACAAGGCTTTGCTCAACAGATGTTGAAACGTCCCCAGTGTCTGTTGAGGGCAAACGGAAGTTTGTTTGCAGGCAAGTAGGCCTCGCTGCAACATATGTTCAACTGTCGCCCTAAATCGCACTGTGGGTTTTCAGAAGTTTTGTAAGGATGCTACTCTTGAGTTCACATCTTTTGAACACCTAAGTTTCAATACATAAACACAGGCAGCATGGGCTTCCCTGACCTAAAGGGAAATCTTGTTGCGTTTTAAGCTGTGGTAGAACTGAATTTAAAGAACACAGCAAAAAAGTAAAATATCACCATCAGCTGCCATTTTGCAGCACTCATATTAGAATCAGAAATGCTTCTTACACTGCCTTGACATTTTTTGTATGTAATGCTATACCACACTTTCATAGACTTTACAGTCCACACATACTTTTCAGTGTTAAGTGTGATACATGCACTCCAAATCAATTCTAGTCTGTTATCAGGGGCCTATCAAGTCCATTTATACGTTGAATACAAATATTTACACTTCAAATATATTCAGAGCAGACTTGGGCCGCGGCCAAAGCACGTATTGCCCTTTGCCATCTAGATAGAGTTTCACTTTGCCCCTGAAAAAGCACCCAGCCCTTCACTAAAAAGAGCTTGTGTCTAATGTGTCTCCCTTTAGATGGAACATATGTTTCTTTCTTTCAGTAGAGACAGAGACAGACAGAGACAGAGAGGAGAAGTAGAGAAAACGTGTGGGATGAAGGAAGGAAACTGGTCATATTGGGTGATCATTTAGCTGTGGCGTCGGTGTTTAAGGCCTGGCTGTCACCTTACTGAGCAAACACTGTCTCTGTGTTGAGCTGATATGAGCTTTGTGGATGGAAGGCTAGGCAAGGCTCAGCAGAGTTTGCCGTTCATGCAGTCTGGTCTTAGAGCACAGAGTGCAATCTCATGAGAAAAAACTTCACACTTTTCAAATCACTTACACTTGAACCTATTTCCATGTGCTTCAAAGCACAGGGGTAAAAGAGCAAAGCAACATCTCAAGTTATTCTGCAGCAAAGATAAAACACTATCAGGAAATTAAAAAAACACACACACACACAAGCACACACACTCACAGAAAACAAAGCGGCTGAGAACGGCACACCCATTTCTTCAAAACACAGCCATCGCCTTTCAGTACATCGTTAATACCAGACATTTTATATCAAGCATTTTATTTGTTCTTCATAGACTTCCATAATGCTTTCAGATGATGCGACCGCTACTCTGAGAGGAGGCTAGTAAATCTACAACCTTTAGCATCCATTTCGGCTCTGGGTGCGTATTGAGCGTTGCTGTTTAGGCCTCATGTGTGCACTGGCCCCCATCTCCCAGCTCTATCTTGTGGTTATGATATCATAGAGAGAAAAACAAGGGCATTCTCTCCTAAGTGCACCCTGACACATTAAATATTCATCCAACCACAGAAACCCCTCTGAAATGGGGCTGGTGTGGAGCGCTCGCACCCCTCTGGCCCCCAGCCCTGTCGAGTAGATAGAAGTCAAATGTTGGCGGTCAGAACAGACACGCTACGGCTGCAGTCGGGGTCAACTGGCCAAAGCAAACGTATTAACACAAGGTTTAAGTGGAGGATACAGGTTCTGTTTTCCTGGCTGTGACTGTAATAATTTAGATAGTCATTAAAACTTTTCTGTGGTGAATAATGGTTTTCTTGCAGCAAGACTAAATGTGCAGGGAAAGGTTTAAAGTAGGGCTGTCACATGATTTAAACCACATTCAGGGAGGCATAGGTATGTCTTAATGATAAACAAATAATCTCACTGAGATTGAGACTAAACAAGACTTTTCAGGAAAGAAACTAATGATTAAATAGTTCCTCTTTTCAGTATTACCATAGCAAGCCTCTTATCTATTGTCCTATCTATGTTCTGCACATACATACAGTAGAAGGAACTAAAAAATATATGGTAGCCACAAAGTTTTAAAAGAAAAAGGTACCTTGCAAAATTCACACAGATGCAAGTAAAACGAAAAAACAGTTGACTTTTTAGTAGCTAGAGTCAAAAATCAAAACAAAATATCCAAGAGACAAAGGCAGAGGGAAAAACAGAGGAGAGGGGGAAAAGAAAGTTTTGAGCGACCTCCCAGTTGATTAGTGGTGTTAACAGCAACTGTGGGTCCCGGGTTAATGAGCTCCAGGCCTTGTTCTAATCAAGAATCTGCTCCCCTAAAAACCACCCTCTCACAGCCCACTAAACCCCCTACTGGACGCTATGAACAGTGTGTCGCCAAACGTGGTGTGTCCTTGCCAGCTGGACCTGAGCCACAGGATCACAGCTACGCTCAAGTGTGTGTGTGTGTGTGTGTGTGTGTGTGTGTGTGTGTGTCTGTGTGTCTGTGTGTTTGTGGGCAGCTGAATGATCACTTTCATCCCTAAAGAGCCAGCCAATTCATCTTAGACCACCACTGGCCACAGAAAAACTGACCAATTATCATTTTTTTTCCTGCCTGTCTGTCTTTTTTTCCAACCAGAGAGCGGTGGGATGTATCATTTCCCTGACCTCAGCCGTTTGAGGTGGTGTAAATCTCTTAATAACTACACAAGGACACATATAGGGGCTATATTTGGAGGGCTGCTTCCACTGGCCGCCCCTGCTCTGGCCTGGAACAGACAGTAGCCACAGTGTCTATGTGGGTGATGGAGCCTGGACCTGGCGCCGTGTGTGTGTGTGTGTGTGTATGTGAGGGAGAGTAAGAGAGAGTGAAAACGCCGGCCTTCATTCCTTCCATCACGGTTTAAAGAGAAGGCAGACTGGCTGCATGCATGTGAGCATGAATAAAAAAGATATTACACAGCGTGGGAGGGGGGGTATGTGTGTCCGCCCAGGATATGTTCCTGAGTAACGGCACGGAGCAAACTGGTGGGCTGGTGGGTGGAATCACTCATACACATACACACCGTCCTTCCCTTGGCGTCCCATGTACTAATGCTCAAGAAAACAAACAGCTGGAGAACAGCAAGAGAACTGCTGTCTCTGCTCAGACAGATTAGTCATCATGACTGAGTCTTTCACTTTCTCAAAGTGCAACGTAAGTGTTGATCAGAGGGTGTGAATAGAAAAAGTACCAAAGTCTTCTGTGCTGCACTTTGACTTTAGACAGCAGGGAGGCTGATTTCAGTGCCTGCCTGTGTCCAGACATTGTGTCTGTGCACCAATGTGCATCTGCGTACCCTCTTGGTATCTGTATCCAAGTGTGTTGGGGGCCGTTGAAGCCAGATAATTTCTATATAGTTCGTAAAGAGAGGATGGAGGGGAGGTGGTGGTGGGCACAAACAAATGGACAGAGCGGTAAACGAGAGGAAACTTTACCCATGGGTCAGCCTCAGAGGGAAGATATATTGCCCATGGGTCAGTGGAGAGAAAGGACGGGCAAAATCCATATTGGTCCGTCTGCCTTGCCCCCTTTATATAGTGATAAAATATTCAAATCCAGCCATTACTTCACATTAGGCTACTCTGTAGAGATGCCAGGGAGAAAACCACAGAATGTATACATGCTGGTTCACACACAGTTTTGGTGCATTGATAGTTACATTAAAATCTCTTCCTCCCATTAGAGCCCTCATCCGGAATCAACGTCTGACATTTAAGGTGTGTTCATATGTAGAGAATGTGCATGTATGTGTGTGTGCGAACATGTGTACTTGTACATGTAAGCGAACATGTGAGTGTCTACATAAAAGGCATGATCAGAGGTTTTGTTTTTTTCTTACCATTTCCCTGAACGGTACATCTAAGTGATAAGGGTGCTAAGTGTGTTGGTTAGTTTTCTGGGTCTGGATAAAAGAGATGCTGCAGATATACTTTCACTTACTCACACCTCCCGCACACACACTCTGCACACATACGTAAAAAAGCTCTTTCAGTCTCTCTCTTTCTGTCCGTTATGTTTAAGACTGATGACTATATGGTTTGGTAGCCTTGTCTGGGTGTTTCCTTCTGACTAAGTGCTGTGTCAGTAAGACCTGAATATATGCGTGTGTGTGTGTGTGGGTGTGGGTGTGTGTGTATGCGAGGGGTTTGATCTACTCACTATTTCTTGTTTTTTTAAGCAAGATAGAAAGATAGAGATCACTCGACTTCATCAGTTCACAGAAATGCCTGACAATTCATAGTTTATCATTTCTTAGGCTGTAGGTTCAGGGTAAACAACATTCCTCAAGCAATTATTTTCAACCACTTATGCTATCGTTATCTGTCAATGACGTGGCTGCAGGTGCAGTTTGGGCAACACTTAGTGTCTAGCCAATGTATTTCAAGGTCTGCTAACATCCTAATAATATTTTTGTATTTGGAAGCTGAAAACATGGTGACAACGTCTCTCTCTCCCTTTATATAATTTTATCCTGTGTGAGGGGGTGTGTGTGAATTACAATGGAGGATATTGATGGTCTTCGTAGTCCAAGTAAATTTCACATTAATTACAGTTTAAACAGTCAAAGAGAGGTTGTTTTGCCAGGATGTGTCAAACTGCCTGGCTCTTATTAAGAAAGTACGGAGATCAAGTTTTCCAAAAGGACTCTTGTAATTGTTTTTGCTGTTTTTTTACAACTTTGGAAACATAAAGTGCCATTGGTGCCTTTTTCCTGGTTGTGTAGGTGGTAAATTGGCAAGTCCTTGATTTCTCTCTCACCCGTCCTCCTCATGTCGCTATTTCAGGGCACAGAGTGAAGATGGAAGACCCCAAGACGATGTAGTTCTCGTCGACAGGCTGTCAGAGATTGAGCGTTACCAGCGGTCTCATGCGAATAGGCCCAGGGAACCCTAATCCCCGCCCCATCCAAACCCACCTCAGCTCCACACAAGGTGAGCACCACTGATCCATCCAACCACAACCAGCCAACATCCCCAAAGTCACCACAACTCTATAAATTCAACTCATATTAATTGCGCACTACTTATAACTAAATACTTCCCTTAATAAAACAAACATATTTTGTTTTATTTGGCCAGTGGGTAAGTAATCTGTAAAACAAATCTGTTACACATCAACACAGTACACGCCATTTGCCCAACATTAAACTAAGCCAAGTGCCCTTCATATGCGTTTCCTCCACGGGGGTCTTTTGAGTTCTGTTCCACTAATCTGGGAGCTGTTTTATGTGTTGGCTGTCCAAGGGGAAGCTCATGTCAGCTCTGTCCCCGGATGCCCTGCGTTGGTGGGTCCGCGCCCCACAGTGTGCAGGGTCGAGTCTGTAGCCAGGTGGCATGGCGGGTGCTGCCAACCGAGTTTGGCCTGGGTGCTGTAGCTGGCCTCCGCACACAGCACACTACAGCCTCAGGAATGTAACAGCCGCCCGCCACCTTGGCAATCACGTCACTCTCAGACTGGCTCTAGGCAACAGGGGGTGGTAACAGACTGAGGTGGTGCGATGGAGGGAGGGGTTGTTTCAAGCATTTGTGTGTGCTGTGGACAGCTGCGTGGGTGATGGTTGGAGTAAGGATGAGTGTTCACTCTCCATCACATGTCAGAGCCTCTTTAACAGGATGCCATGTCTGGAAGCATGCAGACTAAACACACACACACACACACACAGTATGCTTTCCTCCCCCCCACCTACTCTCTAGTTCTCATGCTAGCTAATGAATCTCATTACCTTTGTATCAGCGATGTTGCTGTGCACAGGAGGGCTTGTTTGGGAGCTCTGGGCCGTGTGTGGGTGGAACTCTATCAGTGTGTATCACAGCCATGCACCAGTGTTTGGCCTTGTGCTTAGCTTAGCCAGCTCTGAGTCACCAGTATGGTCCTATCTAACAGCTGACTGTAGAGAACACAGGGTCTTTTACCCTGCACACCCATGTCCTTACTTACTGTTGATGTTGATTTTATTCCCTCGCACAGCCTGTACTGGGCAGAAAACATGTCAGCCATTTGAGAAACACCACCGACCGGTTACGCTGAAAATAAACAGTGTGGAGCTTCAACACAATACAGCCACTGTGATGATAATTTTCTGATGGTTTAGAGTTTGGCCTGAGCTCTGTAGGTTGTCTGCCTATAAAAAGCCCCCTGCAGCTAAGCTTTTACCGGGAGCTTTAGGTTTCTGAGAGCTGACTTGAATACGGGGGGGAAGCGCTCCGGTCGGCAGGGAGAGGTGTACAGACTTGGTCCAGACAGCAGACGAAGAGCAGCTCTTTGCTCTGCTCTCGTCTGCCTCGCACAGGATTAGGACAGGAATTAGAGCGTCATAGGCTTGTCAGGCTTCAAAGGGCTGCAGTGTTGCAATACACACATGTACAGTACATACACTGTGAGCAGACACAACACATTAACATCAGTTGGAACTGTTAGACACTGTAGAGGCCTTGAGCTTCACGTTACAGCTGCTAGTGACTGGAGGCCGTCTATAAGAAGTATGTGTGAGTGAGACAGAGGAGGGGAAGGGCTGTAAAAACCACACACCTTAATCTGTGGTATTACCATCATGACGGCATACCGCAGGGCAAGAGTGGTAAAATAATTAAATATCAGAGCAGAGGGCCCTTCTCCCTCCCACTTTGTCTATCTGTGTTTGAGCGGCAGACTGGAGATGTATGTCATAGCAAGGATAGCACAGAGTGCTCCTGCATGTGGAGGAATCATGCACAGAACAACACTACAGTATTACAAGCAAAGCTCAAACAAAAATAGACTTGTAATAAATCCCATTCAGAGACACAGTGAGATGTGTACATATCAACAGCACACACGTCTCTGCTTTTGGCAGCCCTGCCAGACACTGTTGTATTTTGCAGATACTTTAAATCCTGGAGGCTGTTTGTTTGAGAATTGCCGGGTGATAGATCGCCCATCAACACGTTATAATTAAGTGGATTCCCGCCTCACTGTTACAAAAGATGTTTTCCATTATCCAGGGCTGGAACCTTGTATTTTCCCCTCGAAGACAACTAAATAAGAAAATACAGTGTCATCTCCTCCCTAAAGCCTCCTTGCTTCATTTTGTTGTCTGAGCCATGAAACACTGTCTCAGTTTTGTTGTCAACAGGACGTGTCTTCAGACATCTGCTCAACGCTACCCTGGATTCTTAACTCACACACACACACACACACACACACACACACACACACACACACACACACACACACACACACACACACACACACACAAACACACACACACACACACACGGAGGATTGCACCACATTGCAGGCACATTGAAAATACAAAACCCACACACACATACACAGTTCCGTGTTAGTGTTGCAAGTTCTCCGTTAGTGCCCCAGACAGACAGGGTAATTAAGAGCTCATTGCAGTGCATGCAGTGACAGGATTCCTGTGCGCTGGCAGACGCTGCATTCGCTGCTTGTTTTTGTTCTTCAGTGGCCACAGGTAAGCCTGCTAGACATGTGGAATGATTCTCTCAGAGGGCGGAGGGAGTGTGTGTGTGTGTGGTTGAAAATGCGTGGTTCAACTGGTGCAGTCAAGTAAATCTGACACTCAGACAATCAAGTACTAAATTGTTATTCTGGTTTTCAAAACCTCAAGTGAGGTACATGTGTATACTATATGTGTCTGTGGGTGGCAGTTTTTTTTTCCTTTCTCTGATACAGAATGGAGTTCATCTTCTAACATCTAACTGTGACACTGCATTTATAATCCATACATATTTCTCTCCAGTCTGATAGAAAATTTGATTTCCCCAAATGTGTAAAGTGGAAAACAGATTCCAGTTTTACCTTGTTCCATTTTAAATGCAGACAAAACTCAACAAGCCCCTGGCACAGCCTCTAACAGACAGCCGAGACGAAAGCAGCTCTTTTAACTTAAATGTGTTTTAACAGTGAGAGAGAGAGAGAGGGAAAAAGAAATACAGCAGCAATTTAATCATCCAAAAAGAAAGTCCTGGCACTTTTGAGGTGGTATCGTTTAACATGTTATTTGTTCCAACACCTGTGTGTTCCTCTCTGAAGATGAATATCAGATACTAGCATAACGTTCCGCCATCAAGTCAAGTGCTCAATGCTTTGATGAGGGCCCAAAAGTGTGTGTGCATGCCTGTCTGAATGTGTGACCCATGTGCTGATGTTATTAAAAACGTCAGTAGACTTGCAGAAATAATGTATTACACACTTCATTTTTAAATGTACTCAGCATTTATCTTCTAAATTCTATTTAAAAGGAGCAAACTTTTTCTATTAATGACACTTCCACAAATGCTAGTACCTCTGGCTTCCTCCTGCACAATTGGCACACATCTGCTGCAGCTGTGGCCCTCTTGTTCAGTATGTACAGGCTGCGGCCTTTGGACTGGACTTAACTTGAGAAAGTCCTGTTTGATGGAGGACCAGCCCGATGCAGCCAGGCCCCTCCTGCCTCGTCCACAGTGACCACACTGTTTACTCCGCATAAACAAGCTGGCCGGCCCCCCAGGTTCGGGGCAGCACTCTGCTACTGCCGCTCACACTAATTCACACATCCAGAATGACATGATCAGCCAATTAGAAGCAAGAGCGAGACAGGAAATTAGCACCGTCAGGTAGCTGTGGTGTGGACTTTTGAGTATAGCCGTCACGCTAGTTGGGTTTCATGCTGATTTCTGCCAAACCCAAGCAGGAAGCTGGCCCTCTGAGGCCAATACAACCAAAACGAGCAGGAATCTGGACCAGTCCTTTAGACACTGTTTTACTTCTGCACTCCACTATTTACATAATATGTCAATGGCCGCCACGGAGTTTATTTGTTATGGTGCCTGAAAGCTTCACTTGTGGTTACTCTCTTTTTGTGACCCTGAGATGAATAATTCAAACTGAAAATGTTTCTGTTCTCCAACAAAAAAAGAGAATCTTTTGAAGCCGCCTCCTTGGTGGAAAAAAAGAAGAAAAAAAAGAGAAGTGAGAGCAAGTTGTTTTTTACCAGACTCAACTGTTTGTGTAAGTTATAATTTCACATCAGAGTCAGGCTGAGTTTTACATTTCAGCAATTACAGAAACTACGTGTGCCATGAACAGTCTCTATTGAGTCTGGGGAGAGGGGAAGGGTGGGAGGACGACAAGCTCTCAAAGAGAACATAGGATTTTTCAGCCCATGTGTTTGTTTTTGCTCACGTTATAAGTGAGGGCTCAAAAGACATATCAAATGTCCCACATAGCTGAGCCAAGGCCGTGTTCCTCCCCTCTCTAACACGCTCTCTTTCTCTCTCCTTCCCTTGCTGGCGTCTTTCTTTCTCTCTTGCTTGCTCTCTCACATTCTCTCCCCGTTGCGACGCCTAAGGCCTAAGCGAAGCAGGAAGCCAGCACAAGGACCGGCATTCACTGTGTCTCAATGACACGCTTCATTACGGCAGGCGCATTACATGTCTCAGAGGCGTTGCTGGATCCGGAGTCACGAGGATGGACGCCATTTTGGCTCAAACATCTTCTCAGCCATCCCTTTCATCTACAAATGCACTTTAAAAGCAGCGCATGTGTTTATTTGTGTCCTCCCCAAAACTACACTGGCACCACCCCAAAGCTACTTATTAGTGACGCAGCCGCCACTTCTTCCCATTTCAGCCCCTTCCTTCCCCACTCCTCAGCTCCACCCAGGGGGTTGGTCCTCTTATTAACAGGGGTAATCTGTGCCTCTGGTATTGACGTTGTCTGCTGGCCAATCAAAATATTTGAAGGAAATGTTTATTTTCTTGAGCGAATCGTACCAGCTGCTTGCAAGCCTTTCTGAATAAGGCCATTTATGTGTAAGAATTTGCCATTGTGAAGCATAGTGCAGGACCTCTCGTTGACTGAGTGCTGATTTGGGCCTTTGCAAAGGAAGTGGAGGAGCTCCAGGGGAAGCACAGATCTTACACATGCTGAGCCCAGTTCGGCTATAGGTGAAGAGCCCAGCGCCACCCCACCCCCCCACCCCAGCTTCTGGCATCCTTCTCCATCCTAATTGCCACTACAGGAGGTTTGGAGTTTACTATATTGCGGTATCTCAACAACGATATGGTGATAACACGTGGTTGCCTGCTGCTGTCATTAAAAGTAGAGCACCATGAGAAAAAAATATGGTAATATACTATGTAGGTTTCTGTCTTTATGATGAAAATGTTTGCGTGCATTTGAGGAATAAAAGCTTTAAACATTGTTCAGGGGCATGTACACTAGACTTCTGTACAACGCATGTCCACAGAGCTCCGTGCAAGTTGTCTTGTAACAACTGCGCCGTCTCAGACCTAGAGCAAACAGCCCCTGTTTGTGTCAGGCCTCCTGTGGTGTGGCCGTTGAGTGTGAAGCAGGGTCCCACGCGTTGGGCCAGTAGGTCCTTGACCCTTCTTCGCTTCCTGACAGCTTGGCTGGACAGGCTAGCAAGTATCCTGTGCTTCACAGGTCTCCGTTGCCTCTCCAGTGTCTCGCCTGAAAGACCCAAAAATATCTCCCATGCACCCATCAAGCATGTTTTTCCAAGCCTGGTCTCACTCTGGTGAGAAAACCACCCCTCCCCTTCCCAGTCTTCACTGCTCAGTCAGCAGAGGCCAACCTGTGACAGGAAGACACATCTCCAAACCGCCAGATGTCAAGACAGTTTTGACAAGTCTGTCATAGAGGGTTTTTTTGGAACGTGCTTTAGATTTCTGTGGCACAGGAAGCGACTTCCTCACCCTCACACATATACAACCCACACACTTCTCTGCATTTCACAAAATAGTAAAATTTTGCATTCCTGCACAAAAAAATAATATGTAGATCCTAGTGCTCACCTATTGTTCATATTTTATGTTACACCAGCCCTGTGGCAGGATCAAATGGACACCCCCGCTCTGAAGACCTGCAAAGTGGAGGAGGACCTTAGACCATGGCCAGGTGAGACATTGCTTTACTTAACTGTGCCATAGAGTTCTGTGCAATTACTCTTTCAAGCCTTAATTTTAAAACTTTTCCTCACGTAAAGCTCGACTCTCCTGATTTGACCCCAAATTTGATGTGAATTAGAGGATGTGCAGACCTGTGTTTTTGTGTGTGTGTT
>BRZM01001189.1:0-30000 GCA_033238685.1 Lates japonicus | reverse complement strand
GCATGTCAGCCTCTTCTAGATACCACACCTACCTGCCGCCACCCTACTCAAACAACCAGACCCAGAACTTCCAGTCCAACTCCTACCTGTATTATGGCACAGGCTCTGGATCCTACCAGTTCTCCATGGTGGCACCGGGGAACACCGGGGGCGAGCGCTCCCCCACCCGCCTGCTGTCCTGCTCGGGGGCCGGGGGCACCGGAGGGACCAACAGCCTGATGAACCCTGGCCTGAACACCCAGAGCGAGGGAGTGGAGGCCGATGGCAGCCACAGCAACTCCCCCACGGCCATGAGCGCTTCGGGCCGCTTGGATGAGTCCGTCTGGAGGCCTTACTGACTGACAGACAGCTAGACAATCAGAGGGTGCGGGAGAAGTGAGGGAGAAAAAGCAAAGAGGACGATGAACAAAAAAAAAAAAAGCTGAACACTGAAAGAAAAAAAACAAACAAAAAAAGAGAAATGTTGCATGTTTGTCTTTTATTTCTCCGGCACTCGCTTTAAAGACTTTCTGTGTTTTACCAACTCTCCCGAGACTTCCATATATTTTGTAAATTTTGAGTGAACCCCTGCACTGTGCTAAAACATGTAATCCTGAGGGACTATAAAAGCCATATAAATTAAGATGATGTTCAGCTGAGACTGTAAAAAGAGGTGAGGGTAAACACCAGAGTAGCCATAGTAACATTTCAGGATCATTTGTCTGGTGTAAACAGGTACTCATCAAAGGCAAAAGAACAAAAGACATTGGAGGTAAATCAATCAGTACAGCTGATGAACTGTAAAACCACAGCCAACAATCATCAAGCAGACTGATCCAACTCACTTGGTAGGCGGAGAAGAGCAGTCGGACTGGATGTTTGCTCAATGAGTGACTCTAGCATCCGTCCAAGGCACGGCTGCACTGCTGTAGCAATCAGTTCCTTTTTAAGCTTTAATTTCTGTAAAAAGAAAAAAAAAATTAATATTGCAAAAAATATTGTCAGTTGTGAAAACATCCTCAGATGCATCCAGAGCTATTTTGTGTGTTCACAGTACTTATGCAGTACCTTATTGCCTAATTTATTACCCAACTGAACATAATAGCCTTTGGTGCTACGGTATGCACGTGGATGTTTTAACACAATTGCTGCATATTTGAGAGAAAAGCATTTTATCTGTCAGGACTCACATGTTTAAGAAATGAATTCTCCTCTGCTGTGTCATCAGTGTATCGAGTTTCAACAGGACAATGGCTGATGTATTGAGGAATGTAAAAGACTAACGCAGAGGAGTGTTTTTCTGTTTCTTTTTCTCCAGGAATATTTAAGTCCTGTTGTGCCTACTCTTTACTTTTCCCTTGCAGTTCTTACTCAAGCCCTTTTCTGAAAAAAAAAAGAAGTTCTAGTCTGGTACTTTTCAACTGGATGACATGGTTTACTTTTGATATTTATTTGAGCCAAATTGTGAGGAAATGTACGCATATACCCAAAATCCTTGAGCATTTCTCGCTACCTTTTCTTTTTTATATATATAAATATATATGCAGTATATATACCATGTTTTGTTGTTAAGTATAAATTTGGAATTTGTGTAATATATTGTTACTAAATTATAAAAAACAAAACCTTTAATGTAATTATTTTGTCTTCCAATGTAGCTTTGATGCACTAAAAACCTTTATTCCTTATGAACCACGCCCAACAGATTCTGTTAGTGAGATGATGTATCAAGAGCCATTATCTTCTAAACAATTTCCAAATTGTCTTCCTGCGCTAAATGAGTCATTTGCTTAATTTTTGCACTATGTTTGAACTCTTATATCTCTTTTATGGTTTTGCATTTACAAATATTTGAAAGTCTGCAGAGCTAGATATTTTTTTTAAATTCCTGCGCACACTTAAAGTGTCCTTTTAAAAAATCCTTCACCAAATAATTAATGATTTCGTGATAAGACACACACACACATTCCTACACCACAGGTGTGTGTGCACATTCCCCCTGTCCTGAGGGCGTATTCCCCCTGCAGTTACACATGTGATCCCTCTATCCATGCAGGGGGAAGAGTGTGAGGATGAAGGGTTAGAAGGAGGCAATGGGGTCAGAGTGGTATCTTCTTACCAACACCTAGTGCAGTTATGCAAGAAAAACCTTGTTGTGCATAGGTCCCCTTTGTTCTGAATAATCAACGAGTGCTTTGAAGTCTTTATGGCCTTCTGTCTTTGCTGGTCTGATCATCAGTGCCAGGGGCTCATGGCTCTGCCAATAATTCATACACCTGCACAGATCATCTTGATCAGATGATCTGTCAGATCATTCAATATGAGCCACACTATGGCATTTACAGCAGGTATCAGGTGTCAACATTTACCTGGAAAGTCTTCCTTAAGAAGGGAGATGATTAGCATTCATGACTCTGTGAGATGGGTATTTAGCAGCTACACAAGTAAGATTCAATTTCAAAGTGAATAGTGATCCAAAGCTAGCATTTGCAGCTCAGGTATAAATAAGTTGTGAAAGGTATTTTGCTGACCCTCTGCCTTATTCCAATTTTTAAACGATCAGTAACAATGTCTCATTCCTTCTTCCCTTTGATTTCGAGTAAACCATATTTCCTGCTCTCTCCTCTGGAACCTTTATATGGTAAAAGACCTTACTTTACTATGGGCAAAAATCATGCAGCTAGAGAAACCACATATGTATTTATATTTGTGTGGTTCCTTCAAAAAAAAAACCAAAGATCTTCACAACTGCCTGTAATACAGTTTGGATGTTAATGATGGGACAGATGTGTGGTAAATGAATCATGTCTTGATTGATCATTCTTTATGCAAAACTAGAAATCCAAAATGTACAAATGAACTGTATTTGATTGTATATTGGATTAAAGAGCACAATGTTACATTTTCTTTAATTTCTTTTTAAAAGACTCCCCTTTTCCTTTTCATATACCAAAATGTTAAGGTCATCTTGCTGTCTTCATTTCTCTTTATGCTCAAAGCATGTACATCTGAAACTGATATGTTAATTTAAGAATCTCATCTACGTATGTAATATCGTTAATGCTTCCATATTGAGTGCTTGTACAATTTGCCAATAATGTAGTTTTTAATCATTTTAATTAAAAAACATGTCTCAAGTTTGCCTTCACAGCTGCTGTTCATTTAATTTAAAAAAGTCATTATTATTAATTCATCCATCCATTATCTATACCGCTTATCTGTTAAGGGTCACGGGGGTGATGGAGTCTATTCCAGCTGACACTGGGTGAGAGGCGGGGTACACCCTGTACGGATCGCCAGTCCATCACACTCACATTCACAGGCAACTACAGGCAATTTAGAGTTATCAATTAACCTAACTTGCATGTCTTTGGACTGTGGGAGGAAGCCGGAGTACCCAGAGAGAACCCACACAGGCACAGGGAGCGCGCTGTGCCGCTCCAAGTCATTTTATTTTTAATAAATTTTAATTAAAGGAACACCAGGAGAGCGTTACAACAACACATCATTTTTCTTTCAACTCAAAGCTCCCACCTGCCCTTTTAAGAAAAATCACACCCACATCAGATTTAGGTTCAGTATTTACAGTCGCATTCTTCAATATGATTCGCTTTACTATAAAAACAGTTCCTTACTATAAAGAGTTCTCTAATTTTGAAACTCAATGCTCAAAAGTCTGGACTGTGAGGTTTTTTATGGTTTAACAGGGGGAGGTGTTGAGAGTGAAAACATTAAACATGAAGGCGCAGGGTATAATTCATCTCCAGAAACGCAGACACCATCACATCAGCTGACAAATGAGCAGGGGAAAAAAAGAAACACCATAAATGTTCATGGGACCCAATTTCATGCCAGCACATTCTGATCCAACAAATTCTGTTCTTCTAACTTCTTCTTTCGCCTCATACAGTAAATACCACACATGCCACCGCCTCCATCTCATAACCCTGGCGGTTCATTGGTGGTTCATTCCCAATGACCCCCGTTTAATAATTATACTCCTCTCTCCCATTAGTGAAGCTCTTGCTGGCAATTACCCACACTTCTCAGAGATTTGAAAATGCCTCAGCTGTCAACATGGTGGTACCCTGAGCATAAATAAAGCGCCGCTCAGGAATCCAGCACCGCCCTGGCAGCCTCCATGTTAGCACACATCGGCAAGTTGTCACTTGTTAAAAACAATACAGGAGAAGTTTGGAATGTCGACCCTCTTTTTTACCAGCTATGCGGTTGTTAATTTATTCGGCGCTGATGGCATCTGTTTGGTCCATTTGAAGCTGAGCCACAAGATTAAACACTTGAGATGCTACCTTGTGGGGTGGTCTGATTTTAGATGTCTCATGTGGTTAACCTGAAATACAATACCCACAATTCCTCACTCTTAAACTAATGCCACCTGTTGATGTACTCTGAAAGGGCTTTCACTTCAAAATGCTTTGTTTTTCTTCTTCAATTTTTCACTCTTTTATTCTCCCTGTTTATACTCTCCTGTATCTACGCTCTTTCCTTTCTCTTTTATCCTTTCTTCTCATTCAATTCTCTCCTTTCTTTCCTTCTGTATGGTTTCTACTGTGTGCGTCAGGCCTTCTATGGGGGCAGCGCTGGCAGAACAACAAAGCCTTAGGACGCACACACGCAGCCTTGATACACACTGTATTCAATTAACTCTGCACACTCAAAGCATTTCCACGCACGCACAAGAAACTCATACACACACAATCCCCTGCTGACAGATCTCACACCACGCTCCACCCAGACAGTCTGAGCTCCACTTCATAGTGCTGAATGTATGACAGATCTGCACCATCTTAAACATTCCCAACTATTTTCTCCAGGTCTCATCACAGAGTGACTTCTCTGCGTCGCTCCTCGCTGATCCCCCCACCGCTCAGGAAGCACAAAGAGAAGATGATAAGCTTTCAATTAGACCAGGCTCAGGGGAATTTTCCAGCTGTCTTCACACACTCTGTGAGACCCGACTCTCTCGTCCACATGTGGGGAGCAGAGGAGCTCTCATCTGGCTCCGGCTCTGTCATGGATGTACATGAACCAAGCTGCTTTTTTCATCTTCTCTCTGTTCCCGCTATGCAGTCCTTCTTCCGAAAATTGTAACTCTCCAGGAAAAGGGAGGAAACGTTTGCCTGGATGAGGCTGCTTGTCTGGATGTAATTGTAGTCAAAGGCATGATGAATTGGTTTATAAGATGACATAGAAAATTGCTTTTTAAGTGGATGAAATATAAGACAACTGGAGGCATGATTGTGAACGTCACAGAAAAGAGAAACTAGAACAATGAGAATGGTTTAAGAGAAAATACTTTGTGAAGTCAAGCATGTCTTTTGGTGAACAACACAATGTCTTTTGTTACAAAATCGAGCCTTGCCCCTCACACAACTTTATCTTCAATTAATCAGAAAGATGAGCGAGAGAGAGAGAACTATTTATAGATTCAAATTAAAGACAGACACAGAGAAATAGATGCAGGGGACAGAGAGAAAAACAGAAGGAGGGACGGGAGAGAGGGAGTGTTTTGGAAAAAGCACAGAATAGTTAGAGCCCTCTCATTTCTCATGAACACAGTATCCCGTGTCGCTTCTGTGGTACCTGCATACGAAACCCATTAGGGCCTCCTCTGCAGCCGCTGACCTCTCCTCCCCCGAACCCGTGAGAAGAAGCGGGCTAGAACCGGCTTGGTTTGGGTGCCTGGTACATGACCAGAAGTCTATTTTCTAACCAGACTGGTGGTGGGAACAGAGGCTGCCGTCCAAAATCAGGGTTCCCACAGATTGACCGAGAAACACAGGGGCCAGGGGCTAAGAAACCGCGAGAGCTGTGATGCAACCGTTCTCACACTGATGACTAGCACTGCCCTGCTGACGGAGAGCGGGATATGGAGGGAGAGATGAAGAAAAAGAGAGAGAAAGAGGGTTCTCTCAGTTCAGAAGGATCCCAGTGAAGGTAGTTTCTCATCCATGCTGGGTCTACAGAGACTGCTCTGTGTTACGATAGACCAGGCAGCTCTTAGTTCCCACAGTGGAGCACCTCTCCATGGGGCTAGGACTCAGTTCCCGCTCAGACCCAGAGGATCACTGAAAGCTTACAAGAGGCACTTGCAGAAACAGTCACACTATCAGGTCGATCTAGAGAGCTGCCACCATAAATTTAAGGTCACCATCGTGTGACTGAGACTATCTCTGCAACCCCCAAATGATCAGATGATCTCAAAGCACCAAGGCCGTTTCTCGTCAGCTGATACAATTGGTTGGCAACTATTTTGATGATTAATCATCAGAATATTTCTTTTTCCCCAGACATTATTTCCAAACATTCTCTAGTTTCAGTTTCTTATATTTCTTTGTTGGTAAATCTAGCAATTACAATCAAAATATAACATCACAAAGAAACTGACTGGAAGTTAAATTTCAGTTTAAGTCCCCCTACCTTCACTGTGCAGAATGCCACACGCACAGGGATTGACACAGCAAAACTGTTTTCACATTCATCTGATGACAGGATAGTTTCTCTGTGCTCAGCCTAAATCTCAATTTAAGGCCTGTTCGTGTCAGCATGATGTTGTAGCATTTGGAAACCAAGTGTGGTCCAATATGCAACTTACACAAGTGTGATATGGAAACTTTGAGTTTCTTATGCATAAACACTGAGAACAGATTTTTCAGTGAATTAAAAGACATGTGTCCAGTAGTTAAACCTATGAAATTAGCAATATTTACATATTATAAGGAAATATTGTACCTTAAATATTAAGATGTTTTTACTACGTAACTGAACTTTGTGGAAAAATTATTCCTGAAACATATTATTCAAAGCCAAATTTTTGTCTTAAAAAGATTTCTAAGCAGGATTTTTAAACTATGTAACTTCTAGGGTTTTGTTTTTTGGCTGTTGTATGTTTTGCTTTCTGTGTAGCTGCAATTCAAAGAATTTTACAAGTGCTCTCATTTACTAGGTAGCAGTGTCTTGATAGTAGTGATAAGACGAGGTGTCACTCAAAACAACAAACAACTTTCTGAACTCAGGCTGAATCATCCTTCCTCACTCATCTCATCATAGGAAACCAAGACATGTAAATGAGTCAAAACCAGAAGAAGACCTTTATGGAAACCCAACAGACCACTGCATGGTGGACCTGTGGCCCGGACCATGGTTAGAGGGTATTCAAGCTAAGACCACAGCAGCCAACTTTCATTTAGATGTCCTAATGGTTTAGATTTAGATTCTTGTCATTACATAATGACCACAGCTTTCTGTGTCTAACCAATCTGCCCTTAATTTGATTAGTTAGTTAGAAAAAGAAAGTAGAACATATGATATGAGAGGATAATAGCTTGTAGTGTTTTAGGGTTTTTTTGTTGACTGGAATAATGAAATGACATGCTCTTTAAAGTTTGATTTAGACATTGTATTTCAACTTTACCAGTGAACCAAAATGTTTTTACTAAGAGAGTAGGGCAGCTTCCCAGAAACAATGCTAGTTGTTTCCCATACAGATTCATGAGAATTGACACAATCTTTTTTTCTGTCCTTTTTTCTCACAGAGAAAATCAGAATAACGATCTGTACATGTGAACAGTGCTTCCTCTATAAAACAGGAAATTAACATACACATACACACACACACACACACACACACACACACACAGTGCGCAAACACC
This sequence comes from Lates japonicus, assembly GCA_033238685.1. Lineage (NCBI taxonomy): Eukaryota > Metazoa > Chordata > Actinopteri > Centropomidae > Lates > Lates japonicus. The sequence continues at coordinate 22,348 of BRZM01001189.1, read as the reverse complement.
ACACACTGTAGCTCTCTGCCAGGCTCTCCCCCATCACGGTGGGTTCCTTAGTAAGGGGGTGGGGGGCAAGAAGGCGAGAAAGGGAAACAGGGATCCCTGTGGACCAGGTCTCTGTTCACTTCCTGCTCGAGCAGGGGAACACTCTAAATTGGCAGTTCACATACACACTGTCTATCTTTCTATCTCCCTTACTTTTTTCATCCATGTACGCAAGCAGTGAGTAAAATGAGGAAGATTGCTCAAGTCTGTTTTGAATCATGTGGGAACGTGGACAGACATTAAAAACTTGAATCGTCCAGTCATTTTTGTTCCCACTATCTACTGTGAAAGCAGCAAAGCCAGATACAGTCATGTGTTCAATTGCTGGTAGCCAATTTCTTTGTCTCTTGACACTCTGTCCCTCGAAAAGTAAGTGTCATTCTGGGACTGACCATCTAACTAGATGACTAATATCCTTTCACCAGAAAGGGTTCATGCGGCTGTAAAAAAATAAAATAAAATAAAAAAAATCAGTGAGAACCACTGAAGCACCACAGACCTACAGCCTCCTCTGACCCATAAACTGACAGCCACACCACATTAAAAACATCATTTCTTGTATCCTCTCAAGTGTCACTAAACATATGGGCTTTACTAAATCTGTCGTCATCTTTCTTACATCATCACTCTTTCCACAACAGTCAGTTTTATTTTTGTTGGTATTTTGGCACTTTGATCATCAAACACTATCATCAATACAATCAATGCCAGGTCTGAATGAATCAAGTGTCAGCTACTGATGCTGCTAGACAGGTGAGATGACTAAAAGCTATTACTTTGGCCTTTTCGTCTCCAGTCTGCAGTGTGTGTGTAGCAGTGTTTCACACCCCCGTGTCTGGCCACGGCTGCCCCACAGGCCTCTCCTAACCAGTTCCCATGGTTCCATGGTTCCACTATAGCGACTGAGGACTTCCTCAGGGGACACCTCCCACACACTGGTTTGTTTTCATCCTTAATGGGAGATCATCTTACACTCTTTACGGTGTGTGCGTGTGAAATAAACAGTTTGTGTGTGTGTGTGTTTCTTGTTTTCTGTGCGTGCACCTGCCAGACAAAGGCATATCATCAAGTGCGAGTGTGTGAGAGAGAGAGAGAGTGAGAGAGAGTGAGTGTGTGTGTGTGTGTGTGTGTGTGTGTGTGTGTGTGTGTTGGCCTGCAGACACCAGACACCTTGATTTCTCCTCCTTTTGTTTTTCCCCATGAGGCAGAGAGGAAGATGAAGGAAGAAAAATATATTTTGAGTGTCTGGAGACGTCTGTTAGGGAGCATTCATATTTAGGAATAATTGCTTTTAAGTGCTGAGATATAACAGCCAGCTGGGCCATGGAACAAAGAGGGTTTGTGGGGGATGGAAAATGAAGGCCGGGTAACGAGGGGGTTTTCCTGAGAGATGACAGTGAGGAGGAGGATCAGAGGGAGGGAGAGGTAAAACAGAGAGAATACATCAGATCAGGGGGTGGCGATTTCAACACTGATCCCAGACAAGCTTTCTGGCTGTAAAGATGGCCTCAGACTGTGATACACACTGGCCAGCATATACATATACATACTTGATCCTCCCTCAGTTTGAAGCCTACAGGTGTTTGTGCTTTATGAGAGGCCCTATACTCTACCTCAGCAGGGGCTGCAGCAGCAGAGTGAGCCAAGGAGGATTTGGGTTCTGGGATGTCTTGGCGGACTCAGTCATATTATGAGGTGCGGCCTTCTGGCAGGCCACTCACAGCAGGGCACAGCAGACCTGAACATAAATACAGTCAGTTCTTAAAAACCATCCATCAAACAGGTCCAACAGGGAGCAAAATCCATCAATCTCTCTCACTGAGACAGACACAGCAAGAGAATATTGGGAACATCGAAAGGAATTATAGTTTTAGTTTGGTTCTTTTGTTTTTTTGAAGAGGCAGTTGGTAAGGTATACGACTGCCACTAAATGTGTTATTTAGATTAAGAAGAAATTATCTTTTACGTTAAAATCAGACAAAAGTTTTCTACTTGTGTTTTCTGAAAAGTGCCACTCCACTCTGCTCCACAGTCCCTCCCTGTTTTTTGCCAAAGAGTGGCCCTGCCGTTTTCTTTTTGTGGTTTTTGGAAATGCCCCCACTTTTCCGGCCCTGCTCCAATTTTCTTTAAATACAACCGTAATTGGTTTGATTTCCTACCTCCGGCCTGGTGGTGAAGGGGGGGTAACAAGCGGTGGTGGGAGCTAGTGAGGGCCAGGCAAAGGGGTCCCAGCCCACAGCAGGCGAGCCGCACGCTTGGGTGGCAATACAGTTTGGACTTCAGTGCCAACACTACTATTCCCTCGTTTTAAAAGGCTGTTTATGGGCAGATCCTGGAAGCCCATCAGTGGAAACTGACATAAATTAGCACAGAAAAACACACCAACACACACAATATTCAGAAATTCCTGATACCTGAATGTGTCTGAATCATGAGAATACACACATTATAACAACATTTCTCTTTTTTGTCTTGCACACACACATCACACCCCTGCCAACAAATCTTGCGACATTATCACAAAGGCATTCCAGCCTCCAAATCAAAACCAGTCCCCTACAAAAAGTCTATTCTTTGGGATTTCTCTCACGGGCAGGCAGACAGAGAGGAGTGTGAGTGTGCCGCTCATCAGGCAGGCGTGAGTAATCAAAAAGGAAATAAGACGTAGCGTCTGGGAGAGGCCAAGTGGGCCCTTACTGATCTGTAGCCAGCTCATTGTTCTGGCCTTCTATTGTTTCTTGCTTGGTTGGCAGATCAGAGAGCATCCAGCCAAAAGGAGCCAGCCTAAATCTGCCCTCATCTTGAAGCACCTTTAGGATATTGCTCAAGTGGGACTGATGGCAAAAGGATCATCCAGGAAATGCATCGATATAACAATAGAATACAGATTAAAGGAGAGAATATGAGGCGGCTTACCAGGTATAATATTTTTATACTACAGGATGTCAATTTACATACAGTCTACCAACAAAGCCACTGAGATTGAAGCCTAAAGAGCTAATTAACTATCCTCAAGCTAATTAACTACCCTTAGAGGCCCTCACAGGCAAAGGAGAGTTGAGCAATATACACATACCCCTCCTGATGACTGAGCAGGCCAAGTGCGTGTGGGAGAAACTGGATCTGCACATTGAAAAGTGTCAGTCTGGGGTAGAGGAGGTGTTGATTTTTACTGTAACCAGCAGCAACCCAGAGAGGACCTGTTATGGTGGAGTCCAGGGCCAAACACAGCCTGTTAATATAGGATGGGGAGACAGTAGAGGAGTTTGTCTTCTTTATGATGGCTGGAAAAAAAAACAGAGCAGGCTCCAACCAAAGCAGGATTCTGGGGTATGTGGTCCAGCCACAGAAGAAATGGACCCAGGAGGCTTCCGTAGCCCAAGCGCTGGTGCAGAGAGAACACAGGGACTCTTCCAAAAATGGCACAAAAGTGGCACGCACATACACACGATGTGCAGCCTTCCCGGCAAGCGACAGTCATCTTGGTGGAAAAATATGGTAACCGATGCATTAAAGCCCAGGACTTTGAGGGATTGCAGGGACACAGTGGCATTAAAGACAGACAGACCAGTGGGAAACACACCACACAATATCCAGAAAGCAGGGAAGTTTGTTGGGTAAAATGGGTCAGTGCAGGAGAATACATCCACAGCCTGGTAAAGAAGAACCAAACTAATATGATTTGGGCTCATATATGCAGACACAGTTGGATAAGTACGAGGGGGCTTCAAAAAGTTTGTGGAAAAAGGACAGTTGGAAAAAGGGTTTAAGTTAAGATGTTTATTTTTGCGTTGCAACATGCATTTAAGGGTTCATGTTAGAACATGTTATGACACGTTAGTACGAGAACGTACAGGTGTATTGAGATCAAAATCCCTGCATGGGATTTTTACCTACATACTTTTTCCACAAATTTTTTGAAGCCCCCTCATATTTGTATATGTGCTTGAATCACAGTGTACCTTGGCATATATGCACAGCGATACACATATTAGATATGTGCACCCTCTCTCCATATCAGAATGCCAGTATGTACACCATCAAAGCCAGACCTACCCAATAATTACAGTGATTTGAAACAGTGTAGGCCACAGCGCCTTTCTCTGCAAAAGAGAGGGACCTTGCTCCTAATAAACAACTTTTATAAAAACAAGATGGCTTTAGAAGCAGAACCAGAAAGCAGCTCAACAACAAAAAAACTCCCCAAAACCCAGCCGACCCTCAATTGAGGCCTGCGGTTCTGCTGCCATATAACAACCAAAAGGATGCACTTCTAACCCCAGTCCTACTGAGCTCCATTCCCAGTATTGAGCCACAGGTCTCTCCTCGTTAAGTGAACTTTACAAATACTCAGAGCTGCTGGCACTTCTTCACATGTTTGTCAGTGTGAGACAGGACTTTTACTGCACACAAGTCCAGGGACACTGCAAGTTTACGGGGTGAGTGAGCCACGGCTTTTGCTGCTCAAACGAACAAATTCCCAAAAGTCTAAAAGCTAATGCGGCTCATGGCTTACCTAAAACAGTGTTGCCAAAGAAACGCTTACGATGGCGATAGTAAACCACCCGTTTGGCTTTGTGATCTCGACTTGTGCGTTCCTGATGAGCTGACAGGCTGAACGTGTAACACTGACTGTCTTATTAATGCTTAAAGCATTCTGACAGAGCCTTTTGTTACTTACTTAAACCACACTGCCTGCCTGCAACGACCTAATGGAAGTCTAAAAGCCATTAGGCTGGAGGGCTTAGCCAACACAAACCATGCACATAGGCTATGAAGGAGCAGCTAAGGGCAATCAATATATCTCCCCTCATTCTCCTCCTCCTGCTGCTGCTTTCCTCCTCCAGTGTTAAAGCTAAGTGTCATAGCATCCTCTATGGCTGCTGGCGAGTAAAGGAGACACTTTGGTTTAGATCAGAGAGAAACCAGGGACGGAGGGCCAGCACCTGCAGCGTGGGCAGATCAGATACGTCCATTAACGTCGCCTGCAAGTTAATTGCCTTTTGCTCTAGGCCTCTCCGCTCAGTTCTTTCTGCTGTGCTCTAATGTTTAGCGTCTTGGTTGTGTGCTTCAGCTGCGCCTGACAACTGTTAGTCTGTTTTAAGAAAGCACAGACGGAACAAAAGCCAAAATCAAAACAGAAAGCAGCGTTACTGTCAGTAAGGGGCACGTGAGTGTAGTCTGTTGTCATTTTACCATGGCGACATGGCAGGGAGGAGCCAGCTGGGGCATTTCTCTTTCACAGGCCTGGCCTCTGCAGTGGCTGGCATGAAAAGAAAGCCAGCAAGCTGGAGACGGATGGCAGAACCAAGACTTCAAAGACCTCCTCTCTCTCTGTCTAGATGTGCTATATGGGTCTGAAAGGGAACCTGCTAGTTCACTTTAGCACAAAGACTTAGCACACACACTGTCTCTTATGCACGCACACACACACTCACACCTGGGATTATCAGCGCAGCCTAACAGACATTTCCTGATTCCTTTTAAAAGGAACAACAGGAGTATGGTTTGGTTATGAAAACACACACATATAGACGCATATATACACATGTACAACTGCACAGACAACGCAATAATTCACCACATACCAGACAGATACCCGCCGCAGGCTTTGACACACTAACGTAACATAAACTGCAAGGTAAACCTTCCCCTGTGTGGAGATAAGGTGGGGGTGTGGCTGCGGCTGCTGACAGAGCAAGTCTTTTATGTCTAATAGTTTTTCTGTCACAGACAAAATAAAACAGGCCACTATTGTAGTCTTATAAAGAGACTAAACAACCTGGACAAAGACTCCTGGAGGCATCAAATACCTGACGTCACAAAGTGTCTTTCAAGTGCACAGCTGACAGGGTCTCATAGCTCCCCAACTTCTCTTTAAAAGTACTCACTTTAAGACCCACATCTCTTTATCCCCCACTCACACACACTCATCCTCTCCTCAAAACACACACCACTTCTCTCATGCTTCCTGTGAAAAAGTGCTGACCATGTAAAGGAGATAAGAACGAAACCCCTGGAAAACTGCGTCTGCCAGCCTCTAGAGTTCCCCCTCTTTTGGATTACTGTGGCTGAGTGCCCTCTAGTGGTGATTATATGGAATTTCTCCTGCATGAATTTGTATCCCTGAACCCTCACTGTGCCTCTTTACCAACCAACAGCGGCAGTTAACCGCAGCTCCGCCACAGGGTGTGACTCCAGGACCCAGATGGGGTGAGTGGCAAGCAGGGAAAGGGGGTGAGGCAGCATTTTGTGGGCCGCCCAAGGGGGTCCACCACAGTCCCCTATCTCCCCACCACAGTAGCCACCGAGCCTCGGAGAGAGACAGCCACCCCACCACATTTTAATGAGGGCTAAAATAAACAATGTGAGCACACAAAACCCACCCTGACTGGTTGACTGCAGGCACTGGAGCAGAGCAGATAAGCTGGGCTGTTACTCGGTGGTCTGGGAGTTGATGGAGTGGCTGATGCCTCAATGAACTCCACTTGTATGGTAATGTTAGACCCTTACAGTGCTCAAATAATTAGTGACACATGCACCCAATGGAAGGCAGCTTCACATGAAGGATTGAAGGGACAATCTGTGGCCTTCCATTTCATTGAAACTGCGGTCAACTTCAACACAAACTCACTTACCTGTGGTGATATCTAGCCATGCAGAAAGTTTGTTTTTCTTTCTGTGTCTTTAGGTATCCATCTAAGATTTCTGCATCAACCCCAATACAATGAAGGTGAAGGGAATTTTAAATTGATGCTTACAGACAAATTACATTTACACCATACAATGTCCATGTTTTTGTGTGTGAAATCCATACTTGTGAAAGCAGTTTCTTCTAATTTGGGCAAAATTAACCTAAAAGACACCTATTTAAACACGTGACCATTTATTCTAATCCCAACACCAGATATATCGCCAAACTACTGATATTTATTGCCTTTGAAACCTGCTTAAACAAACCAAACACTTCTCGAATTCCATACTTTCCTCCAAGGTGCCACTCTGCATCACTCTTAGCATACTGACTTGTTTCTCAAAGCTATCAGAGTAAGCTATACAGGCCTATTTATCAGTAACTATATGCCACTAGACAGGGTAAAAAAAAAAAAAACTCTCTGCTGTAGCCAAAAAAGACACACAACATGATGGGTCAACGACAGCTTGTACGAGAAGAAGTTTGGCAAGAAAAACACACCTTGTTGGAGGATCAACATACCCTCGGCGCTCTTGCTAACCAGTCGCAGACGACGAACGCGAGCTGATGCCAACATATTTTCTGAATAAAGGCCAACATTTCTGAAGATGTAAGGAGAAGATAAAGGGCATGGAAAAAATTATGGGGGCTGTGAGGTCTACTGCAGTACTGTAGTCTGACAGGAATGCCTACACTTCGCTGCTGTCCAGCAACAAAAACAACAACACGCCGTGTAGTCTGTGCCAGGCCGCCGAGCAGCTGCTGTGTTTTCACTCCTGCTGCTCGTCCCTGATTGGCTTATTGTTAAATGCGCAATCATTCACACCTGTGGCTAATTATCAATACTAACAAGCTAACTGTTCAATAACCATTGCGAGTAATCGTGTATTCAGTTATAATGGTGTCATATCAGACCCTTTACAATCTTTTATGGAGCTCTCACTGGTGGACACTGACTTCTCAGAGCAGGGAAAACACAGGTGGAACTAATAACATTAAGTATGGTTCTGTTCCGCTCAGGTGTGCCAGTAATTCCAGCTACTGAGCCAGCACGTACAATACCAAAACTCTGACACTGGCGCACCTGTGTGGAATACAGCCATTATTAGTGTTATTAGTTCATTTACATGTCACACAAGTGTACTGTTTTACACTGTTTCATTTTCCAAATTTTGATTTTAATTGGCTCAGTGTTATAGCTGAAAAAATAAGAAATAGGAAATGCATATTTTCATGACCACTTAATTATCATTATGGTAATCACTGAAGGTATCAGTGCTTGGTCTCCCTTTTAGGCCTTTGGGTTCAAACTTGGGGGTCTGACCAAGATAAATCTGGGTGGTCACAAGATGATTAACGGAAGAGAAAAGCAGGAAAAAGCTTTTATACTTAACAAAATTCTGTTTTTTTCTGTGAATTACCGGATAACTTTACATCTTAAGGTTCAAAATAAAACGGGGGAAATCCCTCTGTGGTTGGTCTGGTTATAATTCAGATACACAGCAGGCAACTGGTGACAACAGATCACAAGTACACACTGCTTATTCTTAGTTACCAGCCAAAATGGTCAGGGACTGCTGCCTGAGGCTGATTTTTGTGGCCTTCAAAAACTATGTTGCTTGAAATATTTAGAATTTGAAAATTAAAGATCTATATATTTGCACATCTACTTCAAAAACAGTTTGAAGCTCTTCTGAAACCACTACAAAGCCTTGCCTTGAGGTTTAACTGTGGCGTATTTCTTAAACAGACAATGACAGGCCTTGCCTGTCGGCCCCAGTGAACTTTGAATTTTGGCAAACTTGTGATGAAAATAATATTTCTCTTCTTTAAAGTTGTCATGATAGAGCCAATACAATTTGTTTGAATATGGTCAAATTAAAAATGAAAAGACATTTCACAACAGATTATTTTCAAATTCAGAAAACAAATCTCTGTAAAATCCTAATATTCTTGTAGCCATGAATTCTCCACATATAGGCCTTTGTGCTGTCAATCAACAGAGCAAATCAAATACAAGGACCCATGGCCACATCAAATGTCAGGTGCATGGAGTTCATATGCAAAGAAGGTTTTTCACACATTGTAGGTCTAAAACCCAGTTGGGATATCACTATGTACCCTTGAGCGAGCTACTTTACCAGTGTAAATATTTAGCCAGCTGTATAAATGGGTGTTGTGTAAAACCTGCAAACTGAATTGGCACTGCAGAGAAGGAGTCGATGCCAAACAGAAAAGGCTCCACTGAACTATGGGAGTAGTAAAAATTAAAAAAAAAAATACATAGCTGACTGATTTACCTGTTCAAGTAAAAAGCATGAGAGCAAAAAAAGTATATCAAGGCTGAAAAGAAATTGCAGCCCTGCACTTATAGAACACACATTTTTCTCATCCTAACAAAGAAGGATCCAGGGCAATAAACTGTGGCTGCAAGCTGTGTGTGTTCATAGTTAAGCTGACTTGTTGGCTCCCTCTCATGGTGTGTAATATAGCCCTGCTCTTTCAACACACACACATACACACACAGTCAACATGTTTGAGAAAGAACACTCAGCTCCTCGTGGCCCCACCTTCATTAACCAATTACACTAATACACTCACCCTGCTTGTAATGAGTGTGTGTTCTGAATGAGAGCCAGCCTTGTTGTGTCTTCTCTTACCTCACGCTGACACACACACACACACAGACACATACACACACATCTGTCTGTTTGTGTCTCAGTGATTTCTCCCAGGAATTACAAGGAGCCTGTGTCTCAGTGTTCACCATGAGGCAGAGAATGTCTGGAGCTGAAAACATGACACTTTAATGATCTGGAGAGCATCCAAAACTGTACGCCCCCTACACCTTTTTTCTTTCTTTCCTTCTCTTGCGAAACTTTGGCTGCCATCAGCCCTGCAGAATAGACTTGTTTGTGTGTGCTTCAGAACAGTAGGGAATTGGTTGAAAAACATCATCAAGTCTACTGCAAGAGGGTGTCTTCAGGGGGAGGTGGAGCCCATAGTGGGTGGACACCCACATGAGACATTCCTCGGAGACAGAGAGAGAGCTGTAAACAAACACACTTTCAGCCCAGGGGTTCCCAAACTTTCGTATTTCTGTGTTGGTGACCTCCAGATAGATTCCCAACAAAGCAAAAACCTCAAAGTGAGATGTTTTAAATACAAATTATACAGAACAGGAGAGTCTAAAAATATTCCTATATTCATTATCCAATTGAAACAACATTCAACAAGTTATAATAGTGAAACCTATCTGTTTTTCTTTTTGTTAGAGAGCTCATAGAGGCCACTCAAAGATCCCCCTTTGTGGGATACTAATCCTGCTTTTACACAGCAGAGAACAATGGCCCAGATATGATTTTCGTCCCCTGTGGAAGTGACAGAGATGTGTTTTTAAGGCACTGAAATGATCAAATCAAACAGCATATGACATTTTTGGTTCAGACCATTTTTTAAGCAGTCCTAGAACTGCCTGAGCTGTGACAATGAAACTTCACTTTGAATAGTTACATCAGATTTCAAGTAACTTTTGTGATGCAGTAGAACAGCATTTTACATTATTGGACTGACAGAGAGGTGCAATAGCCTTTTTTCATGAAAGACTTTTGTTACAGTTGGGAAAGATGTAAATAATAAAACAAGTCATAGCAGCTCATGTTTCAGAGCCCTGGTATTGTGCATGCTGACTCACTGTCACACTTTCATGACTTAAAGAGAATGAAGTCATTGTTAATATTATTAATAACACCAAGTCAAATTGTTTGCTGTGACAAAGCCCATTGAGGTCTATCATAATCAGGTCAGATGTCAGACTACATACAGAAGTATTTGAAAACTCAATCTGGCATAGCATACAGTATGTGCATCTGAAAGCATACAAAGTGATGGGCTATAGTGGCTAAAAACAGAAGAGACACAGTAGACTGTGGTGTCAAGGACCATCCAAAGACAAGAGCCTTTAAACTAACTAAACTGACATGAGACATTAGGTCCAACTTACTCCTGTGGCCTTCCTCAGCTGATGAGCGTTATTTAGTTGTCATCTCCGTGACAACTGTGGAGGGCCACAAGATGTGGTTAAAGGCTTTGGAAACAAGACGATTGGACCCAATATTGAGATTTTTTTGTTGTAACCTGATCCTGAGACTGTAAAGAAGTTAAAACATTCAGATAAAAGGCTGATTGACATGTTCATTTTACAAGGAGTTAGGCTGTTCATGTAATAAAACCACTGAGCTACTGGATGTGAGTGATAGCAACGCTAGTGATGACGCCATCTTAGATGTTCTTTAACTAGTCTTTTTAAATTTGAAGGGGTGACTGATGCAGCTTGGGAAATTGATATGGGCTATGAACAGTAATCTTAAAACATATAAGTAGTAAATAAAATTGAGGGCCAAAGGTGGATAATGTCATATGATGTATAATAACAGTGAAGGTTATACAACACAAGTGAGTGTGCCAATAAGAAGTTTATTTCAATTCAGTCAATATTGTTAAAAAAAAAAAAAAAAAAAGCCATGCCATAGCTTGGATATTTTCTTTGTACAACTTCACGCTCATATTGTCATGAAATGATCTGAAAAACCTTCCTGCTAAACATCCGCAGAGAGAAAACAAGTAAGGCAAAGAGGAGATGATGGGTTAGTCAAGAATTAAAATCCAAGCAGGCGAGAAATGGCCCATTCTCCTCAAAACTCAGATGACATGTAAAAAATTTACACATTGAATTCTGAGCAATCAAAACAAATATTTACAATTCCTTTTTTTTAATATCAAATTTGTTTCATGACAAAACATGGCAAATGGGAGAAAACAAAGAGATTTTGCTTTATCCGCACTAAAGCACTTATGGAGCTACTGTATAACAGACATTCACTACCTTAGAGATCAATCTACGTACTGAAGTGACACTCGACCAGTACAGTACAGTATTTTTCATTGCTACTCTCAATTCATTTTGTCATAAATATCTTTAGTGTTGCCTCTCCTGGTGCCTGACCACACATTAGTGCTCTTCATTCTGTATTCTATTGTGAGTGTGTATGGTTTCTTCTTTTTTTTTTTGACTTCACAAGTTTATATAGCAGGAGTCATCCTATCCACAGTCAGACCAGAATAATGTGCCCCTTTTTGGTCTACGATGTGTAATCCAAACTACCGCTACAGTCAACACGACCAACAAAGAGACTTTCCTTCATATGAGAAGAGTATGCTAGTGTCTTTACGGACATTTTCTGTCTGTGGTGATTTACAAAAAGCCAGTCTAGACATCTATACATCATTGAACCTGTCTGTAAGCTACATATGGTTGAATAGTTTCTTAAACCTCAGGTTATATTTCTCCTGAGTTGTTACTTCTGCAGCCGGTACAGGAAATTTCCTACAATTCTACTGAGTTGAGCTACAAGATTTTTTGCCTGTTTGAGGCAGTGAGGAAATCAGAGCATGGATACCAGGTAGCTTTACCTGCAGTTACAATTATTTTGATTTATTTTAAACAGCTCAACATTAAAATAAAGCATCTCTAACTTGATATGTCAACCACTCAGGTTTGGATTAGCTTCAGCTTCTACTTAAACCTGTCAAATACTTGAGCCAAAAACACTGAAGCTTCAACACTGTTTACAACGCCTCTTAATAAGCCAAAAGACAGGAAAAATAACAGCTTCTCAGTGTTTCATTTTTATAGCAAACCTAGAAAGAGCGACTTCAATATTAAACAGACAAAAGAAAATTAACAACAGCTTGTGACCTTTACCCCTTTGCGCAGAGAGAAGGTCATCTTGAAGGTCACTTATCAGGGAGTGTGTTTCATGAGGCTCCTGACATTGATAAGCACTGATACACATGTCTGGCTGCTTCTCCCATCACCTCGCCATCTCACAATGCCTCACAACATTCATCAGCAGACGAAAAACAAAAGCAATTCAAGGTGGAACTGTGACCTTTGCTGTACCAACTAAAGATATCTTCACAAAAATCTGAGGGGGAAAAAAAAACTGATCAAGAAGGGTTCATGCATTGGGGGGTTCGCTGTAAATGAGGAGAGAAGGAAAAGAAGTCCAGAGTTTTTTCTTTCTCGTGAATGAGCACATCAGTCCCCGGTGCTGAGGAGGAGAGGGGTGCAGGGGATTGTAGAGGGGGAGGTTATGTGTGGGTGATGGATAGAGGGAGGAGGGTCAGGGCACAGGAGTTTATTTGACCAGCCTCTTGGCTACGTCTCCGTAGGCAATCTCGATCTCCTTGTCACTGGGGCAGGTGTTGGTGAACTCTTCACGTGTGTAGGCGTTGTTCAGGTACTTCCAGATGGCCGTCATCTCTTTGGGAATGTCGAAGCCTCTGTACTTCTTGGCCACCACCTGGAAATAAAAATAATAAAGCTCAAAAACTAAACTACAAACATGAGGTCACCTATCTCACTGCACCAAAAGCTGAAATTTGTTCTACTCTTCTAGGTGCAACAGGTGATTTCTGTCAACTAGCATCTGTTTGTTCCCACACAGTCCTGAGGAAAAAGTCTAATTAGGTAAATGATGTGAAAACACCTTTGGGGGTGTGTGAGATGAGCATGTTATGCCAAAACATCACAGTTAATATGACAGTAATTCTGTCATCACAAAATGTGCCCATTCACTCACCTTAACTATATGCAGCTTTGGCAGCAGGTTGCAGTCAGCCAGAGTCATTTCATCGCCATCCAAGAACTTGCGGTTGGAGACCTTTACGTCCTCGATGCTGTTGTGGTCGATCTCATCAGGCAGTGGTGAGCGAAGGTACTCATCTAGCTTCTGCAGTGTCTTCAGTAGGCCACGCTCCAGAGCTGTAAAGATACACAAGAGATTATAAAAACTGTTAAATTATATATATAGTAAGAGCAAATAAATGACTTTTGACAGTGTTAAAGTGTCATGGCTTTTCCTGAGATTTCTACCACAGCTGTTTCAGCTATATGCTGATCAACCACATGGGGGCAGCATTTCCTCACAAGACAAGTCATTGTGTACATGTACAACGTGTATATTATAAATACAGGACATAGCTGTATCATGAAAAGCTGGGCAGTCTAACCCTACACAACAGCATTTTACAACAGCAATGTAATACAACAGCCCTGTTATAAATACCATCTTTGAGTGGCTTAAAATACCCACAATACATTTCAAATGACTGCATCTAATTGGACAGGTGTTTTACTTTGTCCTTTCTCTTTATCAGTCCATCAATAGATTATTCATCAACACTTTACCCTGTTGTAAGAAAATATGTCATGAATGTAGCTACGTGCTCGATTCAGTAGAGAGTAGAAATGAACTGTTACTTTGGATAGCACTTATCATTGAACCATGAGATCCAGCTTCAAACTCTGTTGACATAGCCTTGGCTTTCACATCCAGCTCACCATGGTTCAATATTTTCCCAGGGTGGAGAACAGCCAACGAAAACATGATACAAAAACTTGATATTTGGTGAATATTATAAATATCCCTCCAGGAAACAATTCCACATTACCCATGACTCGACAGACAGAATCTCTAACAATAGATTACATATTTTTCATAATATTTTAATAATCTTATCTGTTAAGTTTATGATAAAGCCTTTTTCCTACAGTAGCGTATAGTGTATATAAGTCAACAACAGGAAGGATAAGATTGTGAGCAGTAGTTCAGTTTCAGGATGGCTGCTCTGTGGTTTTCCAGAGAGCTCCGCCAGGTGAGACAGGGAGCATGAGGACAGGAGGAGGCAGCAGAACAAAAGCTCTGTGTTCCTGACTGAGGCTGTAGTCCACCAATCAGGACAGGGCTACCAATGTAACCTAGCAACCAGATAACTCCTCCTGTACAATAGGAAGGTTTCTGGATCTTTGCTCATAACCAGTGTACATAACTCTGGTGTGTGTGTCAAAGACACTTACCCTCATTTGCATCTGGTTTTGAGTTCTTGATGTATGCTGAAAACTTGGCAAAGATGTCCATACCAGCTGTGTTCGACTCTGGGTGTCTTGCACCAAGCTTTATGTACCTGCACACAAGCACACAAATATATAGAGTTTTTTTTTTTTTTTAAAAAGGATACCTCTGGTGATATTCCGTTTTTTTAAAGGTTTTTTTTTACCATCTAAATCCACTGCTGAAAATAATCCTCAACAAATACACTATTTACCCCCATTTAAGTAATGTTTGCTAAAAACTACAGTACCCAGAATGCCCAGGAAATTATATCAATGCCTTTTTTTAAATGAAAATATATATTTGTGACTTGGTTTTTAATATTTAGTAGGATCTTTAGTAGGAATAAATGGCCTTAGGCCTGAAAGTCACAGATAGGGATAGGGAAGACAGATAGTATATACAGACAGACTTACACATTCTTGGTTTTGGCCATTTCAGGGGGTATTTGTCCTTTAAATACTTATCCTTTAAATAAAGCATTGTCCCAGTTTAAATCTTCATAAGGCCTCTACCCTTTATTTATGTGCTAATAGATCACATAAAAGCTACCACCCTGTGCTTGTGACAGCAGTTCTGTGTGCTTGGAGTATGGGTGTGGCAAACTGTTGCCACGGGGATGAGAAAGCACTCACTTGGGTGGGCAAAGGACATCCTCAAGGAACTCCTCGATCTTGTTGACGTCAGTTTTGACCTCACCGTTGAAGGTGATGAAGGGTGGGTGTGTGCCGGGGGCCAGGTTCTGGAGATCTGCTGGCTTCCTGGAAGACAGAGAGTGGGACAACTTCAGTGGACTGAAGCAAGCAGAACCAAGGTGTGCAACTGATTAAAAACATTTTTATATTGCATATTTGCATGTTTTTAATGTGTTCAAATTATTAGGTTGTACAAGTACTGACAATGAGTTGGTGATCAGAGGCTTGTAAAGGAGACAAGATTAATAACTGGTCAGATGTACTGTGATTCAATACACAGATAAGATGTATATATTACTCTTTTTATAGCTCAAGTAACAGAGTGCTGTGGCTCTGTAACGGTCTGCTGCACTTTAAACCATCATAAACCATAAGCTGATCTGTGTTATGTTGTGTTTATACTGAAGGGATTTAAGCATCTGGGCTCTGTGGATTTCACAAGTCAGTTGCATTCACACTACTCATTCAACACATGCTCATTTTTGTTTGTGTGTCAGTGTCATCTGCCTGCCAGAGACATCTGGTACAAAATGTGCTCGTTTTGAAGGCTGCAGAGAGACAGGGACACAAACACACTCACGGAGACAGACAAACACATATACACAGATCAGCTTATGGTTTATGATGGTTTAAAGTGCAGCAGACCGTTACAGAGCCACAGCACTCTGTTACTTGAGCTATAAAAAGAGTAATATATACATCTTATCTGTGTATTGAATCACAGTACATCTGACCAGTTATTAATCTTGTCTCCTTTACAAGCCTCTGATCACCAACTCATTGTCAGTACTTGTACAACCTAATAATTTGAACACATTAAAAACATGCAAATATGCAATATAAAAATGTTTTTAATCAGTTGCACACCTTGGTTCTGCTTGCTTCAGTCCACTGAAGTTGTCCCACTCTCTGTCTTCCAGGAAGCCAGCAGATCTCCAGAACCTGGCCCCCGGCACACACCCACCCTTCATCACCTTCAACGGTGAGGTCAAAACTGACGTCAACAAGATCGAGGAGTTCCTTGAGGATGTCCTTTGCCCACCCAAGTGAGTGCTTTCTCATCCCCGTGGCAACAGTTTGCCACACCCATACTCCAAGCACACAGAACTGCTGTCACAAGCACAGGGTGGTAGCTTTTATGTGATCTATTAGCACATAAATAAAGGGTAGAGGCCTTATGAAGATTTAAACTGGGACAATGCTTTATTTAAAGGATAAGTATTTAAAGGACAAATACCCCCTGAAATGGCCAAAACCAAGAATGTGTAAGTCTGTCTGTATATACTATCTGTCTTCCCTATCCCTATCTGTGACTTTCAGGCCTAAGGCCATTTATTCCTACTAAAGATCCTACTAAATATTAAAAACCAAGTCACAAATATATATTTTCATTTAAAAAAAGGCATTGATATAATTTCCTGGGCATTCTGGGTACTGTAGTTTTTAGCAAACATTACTTAAATGGGGGTAAATAGTGTATTTGTTGAGGATTATTTTCAGCAGTGGATTTAGATGGTAAAAAAAAACCTTTAAAAAAACGGAATATCACCAGAGGTATCCTTTTTAAAAAAAAAAAAAAACTCTATATATTTGTGTGCTTGTGTGCAGGTACATAAAGCTTGGTGCAAGACACCCAGAGTCGAACACAGCTGGTATGGACATCTTTGCCAAGTTTTCAGCATACATCAAGAACTCAAAACCAGATGCAAATGAGGGTAAGTGTCTTTGACACACACACCAGAGTTATGTACACTGGTTATGAGCAAAGATCCAGAAACCTTCCTATTGTACAGGAGGAGTTATCTGGTTGCTAGGTTACATTGGTAGCCCTGTCCTGATTGGTGGACTACAGCCTCAGTCAGGAACACAGAGCTTTTGTTCTGCTGCCTCCTCCTGTCCTCATGCTCCCTGTCTCACCTGGCGGAGCTCTCTGGAAAACCACAGAGCAGCCATCCTGAAACTGAACTACTGCTCACAATCTTATCCTTCCTGTTGTTGACTTATATACACTATACGCTACTGTAGGAAAAAGGCTTTATCATAAACTTAACAGATAAGATTATTAAAATATTATGAAAAATATGTAATCTATTGTTAGAGATTCTGTCTGTCGAGTCATGGGTAATGTGGAATTGTTTCCTGGAGGGATATTTATAATATTCACCAAATATCAAGTTTTTGTATCATGTTTTCGTTGGCTGTTCTCCACCCTGGGAAAATATTGAACCATGGTGAGCTGGATGTGAAAGCCAAGGCTATGTCAACAGAGTTTGAAGCTGGATCTCATGGTTCAATGATAAGTGCTATCCAAAGTAACAGTTCATTTCTACTCTCTACTGAATCGAGCACGTAGCTACATTCATGACATATTTTCTTACAACAGGGTAAAGTGTTGATGAATAATCTATTGATGGACTGATAAAGAGAAAGGACAAAGTAAAACACCTGTCCAATTAGATGCAGTCATTTGAAATGTATTGTGGGTATTTTAAGCCACTCAAAGATGGTATTTATAACAGGGCTGTTGTATTACATTGCTGTTGTAAAATGCTGTTGTGTAGGGTTAGACTGCCCAGCTTTTCATGATACAGCTATGTCCTGTATTTATAATATACACGTTGTACATGTACACAATGACTTGTCTTGTGAGGAAATGCTGCCCCCATGTGGTTGATCAGCATATAGCTGAAACAGCTGTGGTAGAAATCTCAGGAAAAGCCATGACACTTTAACACTGTCAAAAGTCATTTATTTGCTCTTACTATATATATAATTTAACAGTTTTTATAATCTCTTGTGTATCTTTACAGCTCTGGAGCGTGGCCTACTGAAGACACTGCAGAAGCTAGATGAGTACCTTCGCTCACCACTGCCTGATGAGATCGACCACAACAGCATCGAGGACGTAAAGGTCTCCAACCGCAAGTTCTTGGATGGCGATGAAATGACTCTGGCTGACTGCAACCTGCTGCCAAAGCTGCATATAGTTAAGGTGAGTGAATGGGCACATTTTGTGATGACAGAATTACTGTCATATTAACTGTGATGTTTTGGCATAACATGCTCATCTCACACACCCCCAAAGGTGTTTTCACATCATTTACCTAATTAGACTTTTTCCTCAGGACTGTGTGGGAACAAACAGATGCTAGTTGACAGAAATCACCTGTTGCACCTAGAAGAGTAGAACAAATTTCAGCTTTTGGTGCAGTGAGATAGGTGACCTCATGTTTGTAGTTTAGTTTTTGAGCTTTATTATTTTTATTTCCAGGTGGTGGCCAAGAAGTACAGAGGCTTCGACATTCCCAAAGAGATGACGGCCATCTGGAAGTACCTGAACAACGCCTACACACGTGAAGAGTTCACCAACACCTGCCCCAGTGACAAGGAGATCGAGATTGCCTACGGAGACGTAGCCAAGAGGCTGGTCAAATAAACTCCTGTGCCCTGACCCTCCTCCCTCTATCCATCACCCACACATAACCTCCCCCTCTACAATCCCCTGCACCCCTCTCCTCCTCAGCACCGGGGACTGATGTGCTCATTCACGAGAAAGAAAAAACTCTGGACTTCTTTTCCTTCTCTCCTCATTTACAGCGAACCCCCCAATGCATGAACCCTTCTTGATCAGTTTTTTTTTCCCCCTCAGATTTTTGTGAAGATATCTTTAGTTGGTACAGCAAAGGTCACAGTTCCACCTTGAATTGCTTTTGTTTTTCGTCTGCTGATGAATGTTGTGAGGCATTGTGAGATGGCGAGGTGATGGGAGAAGCAGCCAGACATGTGTATCAGTGCTTATCAATGTCAGGAGCCTCATGAAACACACTCCCTGATAAGTGACCTTCAAGATGACCTTCTCTCTGCGCAAAGGGGTAAAGGTCACAAGCTGTTGTTAATTTTCTTTTGTCTGTTTAATATTGAAGTCGCTCTTTCTAGGTTTGCTATAAAAATGAAACACTGAGAAGCTGTTATTTTTCCTGTCTTTTGGCTTATTAAGAGGCGTTGTAAACAGTGTTGAAGCTTCAGTGTTTTTGGCTCAAGTATTTGACAGGTTTAAGTAGAAGCTGAAGCTAATCCAAACCTGAGTGGTTGACATATCAAGTTAGAGATGCTTTATTTTAATGTTGAGCTGTTTAAAATAAATCAAAATAATTGTAACTGCAGGTAAAGCTACCTGGTATCCATGCTCTGATTTCCTCACTGCCTCAAACAGGCAAAAAATCTTGTAGCTCAACTCAGTAGAATTGTAGGAAATTTCCTGTACCGGCTGCAGAAGTAACAACTCAGGAGAAATATAACCTGAGGTTTAAGAAACTATTCAACCATATGTAGCTTACAGACAGGTTCAATGATGTATAGATGTCTAGACTGGCTTTTTGTAAATCACCACAGACAGAAAATGTCCGTAAAGACACTAGCATACTCTTCTCATATGAAGGAAAGTCTCTTTGTTGGTCGTGTTGACTGTAGCGGTAGTTTGGATTACACATCGTAGACCAAAAAGGGGCACATTATTCTGGTCTGACTGTGGATAGGATGACTCCTGCTATATAAACTTGTGAAGTCAAAAAAAAAAAGAAGAAACCATACACACTCACAATAGAATACAGAATGAAGAGCACTAATGTGTGGTCAGGCACCAGGAGAGGCAACACTAAAGATATTTATGACAAAATGAATTGAGAGTAGCAATGAAAAATACTGTACTGTACTGGTCGAGTGTCACTTCAGTACGTAGATTGATCTCTAAGGTAGTGAATGTCTGTTATACAGTAGCTCCATAAGTGCTTTAGTGCGGATAAAGCAAAATCTCTTTGTTTTCTCCCATTTGCCATGTTTTGTCATGAAACAAATTTGATATTAAAAAAAAGGAATTGTAAATATTTGTTTTGATTGCTCAGAATTCAATGTGTAAATTTTTTACATGTCATCTGAGTTTTGAGGAGAATGGGCCATTTCTCGCCTGCTTGGATTTTAATTCTTGACTAACCCATCATCTCCTCTTTGCCTTACTTGTTTTCTCTCTGCGGATGTTTAGCAGGAAGGTTTTTCAGATCATTTCATGACAATATGAGCGTGAAGTTGTACAAAGAAAATATCCAAGCTATGGCATGGCTTTTTTTTTTTTTTTTTTAACAATATTGACTGAATTGAAATAAACTTCTTATTGGCACACTCACTTGTGTTGTATAACCTTCACTGTTATTATACATCATATGACATTATCCACCTTTGGCCCTCAATTTTATTTACTACTTATATGTTTTAAGATTACTGTTCATAGCCCATATCAATTTCCCAAGCTGCATCAGTCACCCCTTCAAATTTAAAAAGACTAGTTAAAGAACATCTAAGATGGCGTCATCACTAGCGTTGCTATCACTCACATCCAGTAGCTCAGTGGTTTTATTACATGAACAGCCTAACTCCTTGTAAAATGAACATGTCAATCAGCCTTTTATCTGAATGTTTTAACTTCTTTACAGTCTCAGGATCAGGTTACAACAAAAAAATCTCAATATTGGGTCCAATCGTCTTGTTTCCAAAGCCTTTAACCACATCTTGTGGCCCTCCACAGTTGTCACGGAGATGACAACTAAATAACGCTCATCAGCTGAGGAAGGCCACAGGAGTAAGTTGGACCTAATGTCTCATGTCAGTTTAGTTAGTTTAAAGGCTCTTGTCTTTGGATGGTCCTTGACACCACAGTCTACTGTGTCTCTTCTGTTTTTAGCCACTATAGCCCATCACTTTGTATGCTTTCAGATGCACATACTGTATGCTATGCCAGATTGAGTTTTCAAATACTTCTGTATGTAGTCTGACATCTGACCTGATTATGATAGACCTCAATGGGCTTTGTCACAGCAAACAATTTGACTTGGTGTTATTAATAATATTAACAATGACTTCATTCTCTTTAAGTCATGAAAGTGTGACAGTGAGTCAGCATGCACAATACCAGGGCTCTGAAACATGAGCTGCTATGACTTGTTTTATTATTTACATCTTTCCCAACTGTAACAAAAGTCTTTCATGAAAAAAGGCTATTGCACCTCTCTGTCAGTCCAATAATGTAAAATGCTGTTCTACTGCATCACAAAAGTTACTTGAAATCTGATGTAACTATTCAAAGTGAAGTTTCATTGTCACAGCTCAGGCAGTTCTAGGACTGCTTAAAAAATGGTCTGAACCAAAAATGTCATATGCTGTTTGATTTGATCATTTCAGTGCCTTAAAAACACATCTCTGTCACTTCCACAGGGGACGAAAATCATATCTGGGCCATTGTTCTCTGCTGTGTAAAAGCAGGATTAGTATCCCACAAAGGGGGATCTTTGAGTGGCCTCTATGAGCTCTCTAACAAAAAGAAAAACAGATAGGTTTCACTATTATAACTTGTTGAATGTTGTTTCAATTGGATAATGAATATAGGAATATTTTTAGACTCTCCTGTTCTGTATAATTTGTATTTAAAACATCTCACTTTGAGGTTTTTGCTTTGTTGGGAATCTATCTGGAGGTCACCAACACAGAAATACGAAAGTTTGGGAACCCCTGGGCTGAAAGTGTGTTTGTTTACAGCTCTCTCTCTGTCTCCGAGGAATGTCTCATGTGGGTGTCCACCCACTATGGGCTCCACCTCCCCCTGAAGACACCCTCTTGCAGTAGACTTGATGATGTTTTTCAACCAATTCCCTACTGTTCTGAAGCACACACAAACAAGTCTATTCTGCAGGGCTGATGGCAGCCAAAGTTTCGCAAGAGAAGGAAAGAAAAAAAAAGGTGTGGGGGCGTACAGTTTTTGGATGCTCTCCAGATCATTAAAGTGTCATGTTTCAGCTCCAGACATTCTCTGCTGCCTCACTGGTGAACACTGAGACACAGGCTCCACTTGTAATTCACAGGGAGGAAATCCACCCAGACACAAACAGACAGATGTGTGTGTATGTGTCTGTGTGTGT
>BRZM01001188.1:0-29126 GCA_033238685.1 Lates japonicus | reverse complement strand
ACACACACACACACACACACACACACACACACACACACACACACACAAACACACACAGAGACTCAAAACTCACCCTTGTGCTTTTTACTCTCCTTGACAACAGAGCTCTTTCAAACTCTACCTAAAAAACATCAAGCCTTTTCTGAAACTTTCAAAATTTTGCTTGGAATAAAAAACTCTTACAGCTCTTTTTCTATAAAAATCAGAAGGTTTCTCTTTTTAAAGAAATGTAATTCAGTTATTTAATCTCTGCTTCAGACCAAACTCATTTCTTTCAACATTTTCCACTTCATACAATAATATTTCAGGCAATACTCAACATAAGTGTGACTTACTCAATAAACAAACCTTTAAAGCTTATGGGAAAGAAAGCATATCTCCAGTTGGCATGCATTTGATAGGTAAGCCTGCTAAATCAGATCTCTTAAACATAAGATATTCATGGATACTGTACACTGTTTATTTTAGCAAACACTTTATACACACATGCTTGCACACCACATACAACAGCTAGACCCCCAAGTGATTAAGCCAAACCACAACCAGAGTGTTTGGAAAGAGAGTATCTTTGTAGCATCACATTCACACATAGTATACAGATAGAGAAGAGCACAAGTCTCTCTCTCTCTTTCTCTCTCAATCTGTCAGTGCCTCTCCCTCTGCTTGTTTCCCTCAGTTTCTCACTGGGGAAAGGTGTCCTCTGGGGGATAGAAAGGCCTCAGGGGATTTGTCTTAGTGCAGAGTGCCACCTTGTTGTCAAGACTGCAATGACACATTTCTTTCAAAGCCACCCCTGACAGACGCTCACAGAGGAGAAATGTCATTTTATGATGCATTGCAACATCAACGAAGCGCATACATAGATAGTTTCTACGATATCCATTTAGATGAAAAGGGAGGAGGTGGATTGGCCAGGGGCCAAACAAATTATGACATAAGGGAGTAGTAGTCAGGATATGACCTCCATTACCTCATGGCATCTTATGCCAGTGGCTGGATCTCCATTTCTGACAAGTATGACTTTAACACTTTAACTGTCAAATTTAATCTTACTGTATTCTAATTGGGGTGATGTATTCTATTTCTTTGTAAAAGCATGCATCTTTTACGAAGAAATAGTAACATACAAGTAACAGTAAGCAGCATGCCTCTCTACACACACTATACAGTACATGCTGCTGTTAACTCTAGCCTACATACAGTATATAAACAGATATATTTCTCAAGGACAACAATATGAAAATGTTGAGGAACTACTGTCAACTTTTGATTTGCAACATTTTGAACAAAACTTTCAGTTTACATCAAGGTAAAATTGTTTAACTTGTGAAATGGTGTAAAGTGATTTGTAACAATGAGCAGTGTCAATGAGGCAATATCACAAAATAACTACTGAAAATATATTAATACTATAATATAATTTACTAAGTCTGAAAAAAATATATTTGTAATATACAGGATAACTACTGTAGATGTTCAATTTTTTGATTCCAGGAATTAATTAGGCAAAATATTCTTTAGATGGGAAGAAAAATCATGAGTGTCAAAATTGACCTCTCTGCTAATCATTTCAATAAAGCTATACTGTTGATACTGTCTAACTTCTTTCATAGAAGTAGACACACACAGCCATGAGCATGACATTAGCCTAAGCATCACTGCACTAAAGCAGTCAGAGTATGATAAACAGGAGATTAAAAGCATGTGTACAGGTGTGAGTGCATAGATGTGTTAATGGGAAAAATGACCATTATAAAACCTACTTCCTATAACGGAGGGAACATGGTGTATACACTGGGTCAGTAATGTGTTCGTTAATGTGTGAGAAACCAGAATACAGGCAGCAGAGTCCTTGTCACAGGTTTTTACTGGATGACGAAGTTAATTAAACGAGGAAACGCAGGATGAAAAGACAGAGAAATGGAGGCGAAGCCAGGAAGGACCGAGGGGTGATTGTTAACAGGACATCTGGCACAAGCTTGTTTCTCTCTGGGAGAAGGCAGAAGGGAGGGGGAGGCAGCAGCCATAAGTACTTGACCTTCCACTTGTCTGACTGGCAAACTCACACACACAAAATCAAACTCTAACAAACACGCACAAACATATAACCGCATACATATGCAGAAGTGTACGCGTTTTGTGTGTGAGCAGATTCCCAGAGAGCGGAGAGAAACAGTGTGAAGGTGAACAACATGGCCGGCAGGGTTCTGACACGTCAGAGACGGAGACCAGAGGATGAGATCACTGTCCCGCCTGTGGGTTGTAATGGCGACGGGAGCCTGTGTTGCATGCGCACGCGTACACACACATAAAGACAAACACATGTGTGCGCACTTGAAAACATAAACACGCCGACATACACACATTCTGTGCTCGCTTTTATATGCACACAGGCACGCACGCACACACATACAGCCTCACAGTGTCTCTGGGAGTATGCAGTCAATGTCTGTGCCTGCTGCATATGTGGCCCCATGCATAAACAATGTGCCCTGAGAGACAGTGGAGTGATACTATGGCCCTTAGCGCAACTCCCATGAGCTTCTCTGCCCCCTCCATAACCACTACCAGTCTCTCTCTATCTCTGCCTCTCTCTCTGACACACACTCTCTCTCTCTGCCTCACACACAAACACACACAGGCAAATGAACAGCCAGAATATACACAAATGAAAAAAGCAGTAGCACAGAGAGGGAGAGAGGGAGGTATGCATAAAAATGTAGCACACACACACACATACATGCTTACAGACAAGCACACTTAGAGATATGTGGGTGCTCAGTGCATGTGCATACAGTGAAGAACACAAGCACATACATACATACACACACAGACACCAACCATTTTCAGAAACATAAGAGAAGTGGATGTGTGAGCTCCTGTTGCGAGACTACATGTAGATAATAGAGGATACTTGCTGTAAGTACACATACATACAAGGTCTATTGCTGTGTTTGTATTGTGAGTGCTGGCTTATCACCATTACTGAGCTACACACACCTACAGCAACACAAGGATGTCTGAAAGATGTCAATTCAAAGTTATAGTCAGCCACAGTTTTGTGTAAATACATTTCCATCTTACTACATCCCATCGCGGACTGTTATAACATAATACTGATTGAACTTATGGCCACTTCATTTCCTCCACACTTCTTTCACTTTTGCTGTTGTAAACATCTGGTGTCAGGTTGGTCTTTCATGAGAAAAAATCCTTTTGGTGCACAGGAGGACATGCATTTTAAATTTCCCAGCAGCAGTACCAGCAGTTTGATTGGAATAAACATAAGAGGAAATGGGTGGTTAGCATTTACAGCATGGCTGTAGGAAGAAAAAAGTGTCACCAACAGGAACTCATACTTTAGAAACTTCACTGGCAAGTGATCTCATGGAAGTGCAAACCAAAAACACTACAGCAAAGAATATATATGAGCAAAAAAAAAATTAATAAAACTAGGACCTTGTGGGTTACAAAATACGTACAAAAGTTAGAAACACACACACACACACATAAAAAGGCCTGACAGATTAGGACACAAGTGTGCACTGTGAGATCAGTATTTTGGCTTTAAGGTAACCTACAACAGAGTGAGGGCAAACAAGGTGAGGATTAAATATATGGAAGTAAATTAGAATGGGAAATTTAAGAGAGTGGGAGGAGGGGAAGAAGGGAGAGGGAGAGAGAGAAACAGAGGGAATAAGTTAGTGAAACAAAGAGGAATGTCCTCAGCATTATGAAGGAGATAATTGAGATATGCAACTCTTGACAAAATGTGCTATTTCACTGGAGCTGGGAAAAACACAGAAGAGGGATGGGGGGTGGTGGGGGAGAAGAAGGGGAGGAGAGATAGAAAAGAGGGATGGGGGGGGTGGGGGGTGGGGGGTGGAAGGAAGTCTAGAGGGAGGTGACAGTGGTGTATGTGGCTGTGCTGTCTGTCTGACCTGATTGCAAATAAGCGAAGGAGCTCTGCAGCGGCCCAGAAGCACTTCCTCATGCACACAACTCCTCTCTCGCACAAACACACACAACCTTTCCCTTTAATAAGACTGCTTAATGGTGGCTGTACACACACGCCACAGCAGTAAAATGTGCGTGTGTGTGTGTGTGTGCATGTGCATGGATACATATAACTGGTGAGGAATGGGACAAGGAGGAAGAGAAGGTTGCTGTAGTGAGAAAGCAAGGAAAAGGGTGGGGTGGGGGTGTGGGGGAGAGGGAGGGGAGGAGGGAGGGGCAACGGTGGGTTTCCGAGACGCATTTGCAATTTAAAACACGGTTTGGTATAATGAAAATGTAAAGCAGTGGTTTTATTTTATTCAGTGTGGCAGGTTCAGATTCCCAGAGAAGCTCCACTCGAGCAATCAGTCCATTAATAATTGAATTTTGTTCAGGAGCCGTGCGTGTTTGTGTATGTGAGCATATGAGTGTGGGCATAAATGCGCGCGTGTCGCGTGCACACACGTGCGTATTACGAGTGTGTTAAAGTGCATGCGACAAACCTCTCTTCTCTTTCCAGCTGCTGACCCCAATATGAAGCAGCCAACTAAAGATCTTTATTTAATTGCTGGGCGACTCGTCCTCGCTACACACCGTCATGCTCTGCCAGCGACTGGCACTGTGGCACTGGGGCAGGGCCAGACACACACACACACACACACACACAGGCACCCATACGAATGCACACATGTATACACACATCTCATAGACACATGCGTACACACTCAATGCAAGAATTTCCTTAATGATAATTCTCAGGGGGAAATGCCTTGCTGTAGCTGGACTATTTTATGTCCTGCAGTACAAAACAATATTAGTTTGCTCTGATATCAGCAATCAAAACTTCTACATGTGTGCATCACAACATATATTTACCCTCAAACTGCACACGAGACAGATAGAGTAGAGAAATGCCAGTTCTCTCCTCTTTTAGCCCTGGCTTGTCCTTCATCCCGCTCTCCTCATTGACTGCTCTTTCCCTCTCTCTAGGCCCGAATTTCTCTCCATCCTCCTCTGCCCTAACTCGGGTCTCTCTCCTCACCCTCCCTCCTGCATCTCCCTCTCCATCGCTATATCTCTCTCTCTCTCCCTCTCCCTGGCTGTCAGAGAGTATCAGATCAGTAGTTAGATCCATAGCCGAGGCCAAGCCGGCCTCTCTGCTCTCAGCACTCTACCACAACACATCATTACAGCTGACAGCAGGACTTCACAATGCACCGTACGCGCACACACACACACACCCAATGCAAGTGTGCATACACACACATACAGTTATAGTTTATGTGCATGCTCTTATTCGCTCTATCGCTTGCACAAATGTACACACAACCAAAGTACGAGGTCTCTACACATTTAATAACAATCGTGCTGTAGAGATTCTACAACTTTTTTGCATGGTGCATATTTACTAACGCAGCTGTTTTTTTATTGCGCAAATAGTTTTTTTACAGATGGCTTGGTCGGGTTTCATAAAACAGAGATTTAAAATGAAGGGTGGAGATGGGGGAGGAAGGGGGGGATACCACTTCCAAAACCAACAGCAGCAATATGCCAGCGCTGGCGGGAAGAGTTAGCCTCTGTATAACACTTCCAAAGAGAGGCATAGTCCCTCTTACAAAGCCGTGAGGGCCAACTGGTATGTGTGTATCTGTATGCGTATGCATGTGTGGGTGGATATGTTTTTTAAGCCAGGCTGGGGACTTTAGAGCTCCAGCTAAAGTGGGGCTTACACACATGCACATACCCACATGCACACACACACACACACACACACACACACACACAACACTTGAGAATACACCTGAGAATACACACAATCACCATGTAGAACAACAAATCTAACACTTTGCCCACTTTGATCGGCTACCCGAAAACAAGGCTGGGGGTGGGGTTGGCAGGATGGGAGGGTGGGTAGGGTAAGAGGGTTGGGTTGGGGGGCCTGGTGGGTGAGTCTCTATGAGAGGGGGAGTTATTGAAAAGATTTGGGATACGGTGCCCGAAAAAAAAAAGTGCCCACTTCCCTCCCCTTTGGTAAGATGACAGGAGGAGAGCAGAGGGAAAAACAAAACACACTAATCTTCTGGCTTCGCAGGAAGCCACAAAGCATCATTTACACAGCGGAGTTAACAGGAGAGCACCAGGCTTCCTGATTTGCAGCGAGCAGCCTTGTTCTAGATAGAGATATTCAGACTGTCAGTATAAACTGCTTCTGTTTTCGTTTTGCATTTATTTCAATGCCAGACTCAGGGCATAAATTTTTCATCACCTGCTAAGCTATGAATAAAAGATTAAAAAAGGAACTGAGAGGGGAGTGGAGGGGAGGGAGAGAGGGACATAGAGAGAGAAAGAGAAAGAGAAAGAGAGAGAGAGGAGAGGAAGAAGAAGAAGAAGGAGAGGTACAAAAAAGTCTAACAGATGTGGCGCATGCGGTGCAACGTGCAAGCACTGTGTGCATAGTGAGAAGGTCTCACTCTCCCCTTTCTCTTTGCCCCCCACCTGCCCAACTCCCCACCACCCCCCCTCCCTTCCACTCCCTCTGCACCACCATCCCAATATACCTCTAGGAAGAGAGCAGTGGCTACGGTGTAGGGTAAAGATGCTATAATGAGCGGGAGGCAGAGGAGCATCTCACCTTGGCTTTTTATAGGATTACCTGAGAGGTGAACTCTCTGCTCTGTGAGAGGATTCATCAGTACATCCTCTCTCTCCCTCTCCCTCAACCTCTCTCTCCCACCCTCTCCCTCTCTGTCTTCCTCTCTCTCTCTCTCTCTCTCTCTCTCTGCCCTCAGCGGTCTTTGACAGGCAGGGCGAGAGTGAGATGTCGAAGAGCTGCTGGAAAATTCTCTGCAATACAGAGCTGACAGGTTCAGGTGGGGGTTAAAGAAGGGAGAAAAAGAGAGGGATGGAGGGAAGGACGAGCAAATGCACAGACAGGGGAGGAATGCATCTCTCTAACTCTATAACTCTGTAATTCTCTCTTCCTTTTCTGTTGAAGTTTATGAAGCTGTACATCCTGCCTCATATGGACTAGGACTGTTAAATCCATATATACCTCACACCATTACCTCCTCTCCAACCAGCAGAGTCATACCATGACAGTATGCCACCTGTATTATGAGGAGTGCTGGTGTCACTTTCAAACTCAATGAGAATCCTTAGTTGTAGCTACAGATAATAGACATGGCATTTTCTAGAATGTCCAGTTGTGCACACAGACACAACTACACACCTGTAAACACACCTGTTCCTTTTTTCTGTAGTTGATTTTAGTGTGTCAGCAGTTTTACTTTTATGGTTTTTTTTTGATGGGTAAATCAGAAAAGACGGTAAAGACGTTCAGAGCATAGGTTGCACAGAAGTGCGCACATACACCTGCTTACACCAACTGACCCAGTCATACAGGATGTAATCTAAGGAGACAGGTACATGGAAACAGTGCTGTACACAACAAAAACTCACCTAGTCTACATTATGTCAGGTGTGCGTATGTCTGTGGATATGTGGGTGTTCAGGTCTGCATGGAATAAGTGTGATCCACACTGAAGATACCTGATCAAAATAACCACTTATACAGATGAGCAGTCGCAGCACACCCACTCAGCATAGCAGCTCCACAGTTGTACATCTATATACATGCATAAGCACACAGATGCAGTCATGCGACCTTGTCTCAACATATAAAAAATTAATGCTGGACTCCTGAAAATACATTATATCGACACAGAAGAAGAACACCCACCAGCTAGGTAATGAAACATACATGCGAGCAGAGCTTTATGCTGTTTGTGACGTCATGCACAAACACACACTTACTGCAGCATAAATATATTTGATATGAACATATATAAACCCAGAAGGTTATGGTATGTATGTACAGGGTGAAATTCATCTCTGGTTTGAGTAAGTATTATATCCCACAGGATCTGTGTGTTTCCTCTAGCAATTTAAAATAATTATTATGAGACCTGATGTTGGGCGTCAGCCCCAGCTTTCTGCATTTAAATCAGTGTGTGTGTGTGTGTGTGTGTGTGTGTGTGTGTGTGTTTGCCTGCATTTATTGTTACCTACTAGAAACCGTATTGGGGGACTGCCCAACTTCTTCCCCAAAGCACCTGGGCCTCTGCAGTTATGTTTATGCTATTGAGAAAAGTAAGTGTGATATTTTTACTTCAGGGTCTTAAAAATACAGCTAGCTAGACACTGAAGAACCACAGATCTTACAAAAAGAGTGTACAGGGAAATCACAGTGATGACTATTAGAGACCTGACATTAACTGTGATATATACTGATGTGAAATAGTAGATAATAAAATATCACAGGAACTGTAGTTTGTGAAAAAAGAAGCTATATGTCGGTTCATGTGTGCACATCATGATACTAATAAGTTCATCAGTTTCTTGAACAGTTGGTGCATGTATGGATGATTATTGGGGAGGATAATAACACTTAAGCAATGATTCAGTTCAGCATATAGTGTTTGTCCAGTAGCCTTTAGTAAAACTAAGTAATCTACTTTGCCGCACATACACTAATTAAATAAATTTTGAAATTCCATCTTACAACATAATCATTCAAAGCACAGTTTATATCTGTAAGAAAAACAGATTTGGCAAGTTGCATGTGTGAGGTGGATTTAAACTGAGAGGGTTTTGCACTAACGTACATACATCAGTTTGCCTTACCTCCTACTCTTTGCACCTCACTGCTGCCCATCTCATCATATCACCACCTCACACCTTTCTATCTTGCTTTCTTTTTTGAGTCCCAGGTATACTCTCATGACCTCCTTCTTCTTCTTCCACTCCTTGGAAACCATTGTCACCCTCTTTCTCATCCTCCCTCATCTCCTCGATCAGATCTGATCATTTCTCATCCCCCTTTACTACAAATCTCAGGCTAGCAGCTGTGAGCCCTTCCTCAAACACCATCTCTCCTCTCAGTCAGGATAAGGCGAGGTAGCACAGAGGAGCTATCAACCTAACATCACCTATCATTCCTGTACTCCTTCTGCCTTGATCTGCTTAATCAAATTACCCCCCCTCACCCGTACACACACAAGCCATTTTAGCAATCAACCCCCCCATGCTCTCTCTCCTCCTCCACCTTCTTTTCTCCTCTCCTAAACCCATTCCATTGCTCTCTTCTCTTTTAGCTCATGAATTGTGTAAAAAACATATATACCTGCGGTCAATTGGCAAAACTTTATTATTGACAGTGTGTTTTGTATTTGTGTGTCTGGATGACTTTGCTTGTGTCTATGTGTTTGTGATGTGACGGTGCAATACTGTCGCACTGCAACAATAGCTGAGGCTGCTGTTTCTGTCTGAAATTAATTTCCCACTCCTCTTTTCTGCTTCCTTCCTGTGCCCACTTGCCCACGGCTCAAATGTCAGCTTGATTTGGGCACATGGAGTGGCATCTGGTGCCACATCACCCAGCACATGGATACCAAAAGCCTCACAGCATGAGTCCAGCCTGGACGCCAAGCCAGCAGCTACCCGTAGCTAGGTGCATAGCGTAGTCAAGTGCCATTCAGGCTGTCGCCACCGCATCCTGCGCCGGCTCACACCATAGTACATACACACATGGCACTTTCTAGCCCCAGTGGCACTGGGCGTGACAGGAGACAGAAGGGCCTTGCCTTTGCCAGGCCGCTCCTGCCCCCAGCACATACCCACAGCTCCTACCTAACCCCCAGAGCATTACTGTCACCATACCCTCACTGGCAGTCTGTGCAACATTTTGAGCAGATGCGGTATTGAATGTGTGTTATGTTGTTGGTGTATAGCGTGAGATACCAGCTCCCGTGTCTCCTCACAAGCACGCAAATATATCTTGTATATATGGAACATGCATGTAGGCATGAAGGCCGCTCAGACAAATTACCGTCCACTACTGGCACTATTCGTACACACAGCCATAGATTCATCCCCACACCCCACCCACTTGCATGCCACACAGGGTCTTCTTTGATATGTTGAACTGTAAGATGGTATATTCCAGGCTGGGGTCTGGACTCCCCAACTACAGTGTTCCTCTGAGCCATACTACTTCCCAAGGTTTTGCCTGCAGTTGGGCATTTCGCTGGAAAACACTCCCAACACACATGAGAGCTTGCAAGCCAGAGACACACACTCGCCTCCCTGCTAGCTAAACTTTATCGGTGCTATTGAACTGGCTGTGCTGCAAAATCAAGGACAGCAAAGGGATCATGTATGTGTAAAGGGAGGCGGACAGAGACAGAGAGGAATAGGAGTGGTGACAATGCATTGCGACCTTCGAGTTCCAGCGCTTTTCCTGTGAGGAAAGCTGAGTCAACGGATGCGTGTGTTTAGCGTGGGGACGTGGGGAAGGAAGGAGAGGAGATATAATATCAATACAAGCAGGAGAAAAAAAAAATAATTTGGTCAACAATATTCATATTCTCGTGGCACCACTGCACAAAATTTAATTCAAGGACTGCTTTTTCCCCCTCACACACTTGGGCTTTTCCTCGACGCATAATGCAGATTAGGTTGACTCTAAATTGTCCATCTCTCAAGTGCAGATGACAGTGTGGTAGACTAAATAAAACACATCAGGCTTTCCATTCGGCTGGGTTGGACCACTGAGCAGCCAGCAGTGTGTCGACCAATGACCCAAGTCCATATACATCACATGAGAGGCTCGAAAACTGAAAGCTAGCCATGCTGCCTGAGCTAACATATGTTCTATTCCAATCTAGTGTCACTCTTCATTGCCTGTTCCTTCTCCTTGGTCTAGGCAACTCTAATTCTCTTTCTTGTTTCTGCATTTGCACCTAATGTTCTGGTGTCTCTCTCTTTCTTCAACCCCTTCCTTTAAGTTTGTAACTGGTTCTCATATATGGCATTAAAAGTTTGATTTTTGCATCAAGGCTACAGGTGTGTGACTGCCTTTTTCTCCTATATCTTAATGCTGACCAGCTCAAATTGTATAGGTATGTTACATATTGCCACATATTTCCAGATTTGGGAAAGGAGGATGGCCCATTTATAGAATTTAATTCACTAATTTGGCTTAGTTTTTTGGAGCAGTGCGCATAGCAGCTTAGATGCAGCCAGGCAGACGGAGAAGACAGATAAAAATGGGCCTTGGTGGCTGGAAGTAATGGACCAAACAGAAATCTATTGGCTTGTTTGTGGAGGAGATGCCCCGTATGCTGTTGTCTGGTGCTTCTCTCCATTGAGTGAGATAATCAGAGAGTATTTGCTGTAGGAAACACACAGCCTTGTTCAGTGTCTGCACCTGCTACAATGTGAACACATATGAGAGAAAGCAGCAGCACAGCTTTCAACTACACATGGTTGATGCATTGGATTACTTGTTAACAGGCGTACTTGTGTGTTTTCAAGTGCCATACACCGCGTATTCAGGATGGCAGACGGTGGTGGTGGGAAGTGTGAGCCTCAATGACATTGAGCTTTACGCATGCACTAGTACTGCGCGGGTGTATCGTTTGTGTACCTTCTGTAAGGAACCCACATTCGGTGTGGCTCCATTTTAGAGTGGGTGAGTCTGTCTACGCGATCTGTGCTGTACTCCGCACCAAGGAGAAATAAGCAACCAGTGCTGTGCCAGCTTAGTGTAGGCAAGACAGGCTGAGGGGTAAGAGGTTCATTAAGAGATTCCAAGGCACCTGAAGTTCATTTGTCTCCTAAGCATCAAAACAGGATAATAAGGACAGAGGAGGAGGAAAAAGGCAGCAAGCGAGTCATGTCTTTGTTTTCTCTCTTTAACAATTCTCCTTTAAATACCAAGTCCTTTCATCCTTATCAGCTACTTACTCCTCTAGATTTCAATATGAAAACTTCTTAATGCATTCCAGTGTCGGGTTTGCTCTTGCCAGGGCAAACTGTCTCCTTGCACAATGCAATACAAGTATAGCAAATACTAGCAATACAGGAAAATAAATGACTCCCAAAGTATTTTAATTCAAACCATGGTCACTTCCTTTTACTGTACATTAAGTGAGTGTTTTGAGGCAATGTGGATTTCAAAAGTAATAATAGTATTTCACCACGCATTGTCCATTAGCATTCTGGTTTAGGTTACATTGATACGCATTTTATGATAGGTTTGAAACCCATGCTAACATCTTAAAAATCACAGTCTTCAATAAACAATAATGTAACAGATTGCCCAGATATTTAGGATCTGGACCTGACAATTGCCACTGTCTGCATCTGCACTTTTGCATGATTAATGAGGTTTTAATTGTATTTCTTTCTGTTTCTGGCTTCCCTCACTCATTTATTAGCACTGTACCTGTGTGCGCCGCCTGCTACCATGGCGGTGCTAAGGCTAATAAATATGCTTATAATCCTGCTGCTGGTGTCATCCAGTATGCTCACAGACATAAGGCAAGGTGACAGTGGGCGCCCACGGTGTGTGTGTGTGCTGAATTTGACTTTGCATGGATAGATACTGGTCCTTGAGTTTAATATTTCATTGTATGTGTGTGGAACGTGTATGTGTGGTGTATTCGTGTGTGTTGGTGCATAGGTAATGCATATGTGTGTGTGTGTGTGTGTGTGTGTGTGTGTGTGCGTGTGCGTGCTGACGCGTGTATCCCGCGCACTGTGGGCGTGTTAGATCTGTGGGATTAGAACACACTCTTCTCTGGTGTCGGCCGGGACACCTGGTCTTAGTGGGAAAATGGGCTGTGGGCACCAGGAGAAGGGTGAGCAGAGAGAGAGAGAGAGAGAGAGAGGAGGCAGGGGAGGCAGGAGGAGGCAGGTGAGCTACAGAAACACTGTCATCACTTCGCACCAAAAGGACTTTAATTGTAGTCCAGATTAGACCAGGAAAGCACATGGCATAGGTGGAGAGACACACTGCTGCGGCTATTGATAGCCCGACTGGGCAAAGTGACAATACACAAATAGACATGCTGTATCCTTTACATTTACACATGAGCTTGCAGGTCTCTTGCAGGCGTCAATAAGAACCAACAACCGACAATGTGTTTACGATATCGTGTTTCCTGACCAGTGTTGAGTCAAGTGGCTCTGACATCACTACAATGTTAATACAACTGTGTTACAAAACGATTCTGATTTCATGCCTGTATCCTTCAATTACAGTTAGTTTTCTGATTTCTGAAAAGCTGCACTTGGGTGGAATAGCGAATTTGCCGCTGCAAAGGCAAGAACAAATAAACTTGTGTGATGTGCTTTTTGAGGGCGTGTTCATATACACAAATTCCTGTGAAATGTTGGTTGTTAACTAAATCGCAAACACAATCAGAAAGAATACTAATTCTAATCATGCAAGAAACAAAACATCTCTCTGCTGTGACAGAATAAGAGAATAAGTTTATTTTGGTATCAATAGGACAATTAGATTTTTTTGAGCAATCTTACAGCTTCATTACTTACTTTGTTCAATTGAACATAACACATCATATTCCTGTTCTACCATTAAATATTTCTTTCACCACAGCTTGTCATGCATTTTTTTGTATAAAAGCACTGCTTTGCATCTGTTTTACATTAATTCATTAAATTGATTGAGGAGAATCTGTGTCTGCTTGTGCAGGTGTTTCTTTACCCTCTAAAGTGTAATTTGACTAAACTAACCAACACATAAAGGCCTTAGCAGTTGCAGCAAGTGGGTATTGCTCAACTGAGATGAGGCTCAGGACACAAGCAGACAGAACACATGAGGTTCATACTGCACACATGGTCTTGCACACACACATGCAAACTGCTCATCGCTGCATCAGAAGAACACACATCCCATCCACAGTGGCAGCAAAAAAGCCCAAGGCAGCTTGCCAAGAATGAGTAACAAAGCTAAACAGGAATGGCAGTTTTCTTGGTGTCTGCTTAGACTTAAAAGTAATTGCCGCATATCTATCATTGCGGCGAAGGCAAGAAAGATATCTTCCTCAACAACACCATATACTGCACTGTTTTTGTTGTGCACTTGTAAGTGGGAGAAAATAGTATCATTCAATGAATGCAGCTATTCTTCCATGACAGCTTCATATCTATGAGTTGAAATACCCAAAATCCTCCTTGCCTTTCTACTAGTAGCAGCGACGGGGCTGTTAAAAGGCTCCACACTGTCCAAGCATGGGTAGCACACACATATAGACATGCACACACACCTACATCCCACTCTGATGAGTTTTTACACACCCACTCAACAATGCACAAGGACTAACGATGCTCACACACACACACACACGAACAAATGCACAGAGAGAGCAGTGAAGGGTGTCTGTGCTGAATGAATGGATGGCCTTTTTAACCCTGCTCAGCAAGTATCCCTGTGTTAATACAGCTGATTAGATGGCTAGGAGACAGAGAGAGAGGGACAGAGAGAAGCAACACAGAAAAAGAGATGCTGCTGAAGAGTTGAGTGCAGAGGAGGACTTTCCTATATTCTTACAACTATACCTGTCTGTCTGTCAATCTGTCTGACCCTGTCTCACACTTCTCAAGCTCCTTCGCCCTCACTTTCATATGCAGCAGGCAAATGGGTCAGTTGCCATGGCAACAACTGAGAGGCCAGGGATCTTCTAGTCTACTAAGAAAAGTGGGGGAAGTACCCCCCCAACCCCACGTTTATACTCAGTCAACTCAACAGTGTAGTGAAGAGTGAGATGGGTTATACTGGGTGGAGCGCGATAGCTGATGATCATACCATATATGCACACAGAGACACACACACAAACTTAATCACAAGTAAGTTTAAAGGTGCTATATGTAAGTTTTGCTATCACTATATAATAGTAATGTTAGCATTAACAGCTATTTACTTAACAAGGGATTCAGTTATTGTTGCATTTATAAGACAAGAGGTTAGAATACACCCTCTGGGCAGCACTACTTCTTCATCCTCTCATATTGGACTGGTGGTAGACAGGACGCTACAGTGACTTGCTATCGCAGAGTGGTATTACAAGGTGGGACAGGCTGGGGCTAGCTGGTTAGCATGCTAACTTCAGTAAAAAAAAAAAAAAAGAATTGATAGAAATAGAAACAAAACAAGAACTAACATTGGTGCTGCTTTCCAGTCCTGGAAACATGAAGTTTGATGCTGAACCCACAATATTTCTTCCGGACAGGTAAGTAAACAGCTGTTAATTCTAATTTTGGCTATGTAGCAATAGCAAAAACTTGCACATAGCACCTTTAAGTCCATCCATAAATTGAGACTGTCCTCCCAAGAGAAATGACCCAAAATGCCACAAAACAAGTCTACAAGTGACAAGGCCCTTTAGCAGGATTAGTGATTACAACGGGAGCAAAGGAGGAAGTATGGTGATGCTGTTACGGTTAAAACACATAAGGAGAGGGTAGAGGACGATGGATGAGTCAACACAACATCTGCCTATGACATGAGCAACCAAAGTCAACCTTGTGTTTCCAACAGACAGTTAGTGTTGTTACAAGCACAACCACAATCATTCCGTAGCCTGAACAAGGTGCTTATTTTAACTCAAACTACGAGCTTTCTCTAAACCTAGCCAAGTTATTTTTATGAAACTGATGCTTTTGTTGAGGTTTCCTCAACCACAGCACTGTCACATGATGAAAGTGATTTACTTGTCAACAATGATTTTTGGAAGACACAGTCATTAGGGGTTTAGTCCAGTCAGATAAGACAATGCTTGTATGCACTGTTCTAGAGGGCATACATAAACAGTGTATTTTGTTGTTCAATTTGGAAGGCTCATAGATTTGTTGGTTATGAAAAAAATAATGCCAAATAATGCCTTCATACAAGACCAGTGTAGACAATAGCTAGTCATGAAATTGTTGATAAGGGTGAACAGATGCAGAATTCATTACTTTCTCAAAAGTGGTTTATTTGCCCTTACAAACTTAAAGTACAGCAAATTTAGACTTTAGAATTACTTTTAAAAGAAAATGACAACCGCAAATATTTTAGATAATCTGGGTCACTTGTTTTTTACATACTGTATGTCTCATTTAAAAGTAGTAAATCTCAGTTATAGTACTGTAGTTATTTGCTTTTAAGATTAAATGAATGGCAGTTTTTTTTTTCCATTTATTACTCTTGCCAAGGAGGTTATGTATCCACTGTTGGTTTCTTTGTTTATTTGTCAG
Source organism: Lates japonicus (assembly GCA_033238685.1). Classification (NCBI taxonomy): domain Eukaryota; kingdom Metazoa; phylum Chordata; class Actinopteri; family Centropomidae; genus Lates; species Lates japonicus. The sequence continues at coordinate 13,028 of BRZM01001188.1, read as the reverse complement.
CATAATTACACAAAAAGTACTGAACCAATTTGCACCACACCTGTGGAGGAATGGATCATGGACCAGAGAGGAACCTATTAAACATTGGTGTGGATCTGGTTCAAGGGCAGATCCAGAAATTTTTAAATCACTTTCATTAACATTGTGAGATAGAATAGAATAGACATTGTGCAGGAGTACAAGGAAACTATGGGGATGGCAGGCCATTTCTCAACATTTTTGTCAGTTTCTCAAGAAATAATGTACAGAGACATGTGCGGGATTGTTTGGCCTTGGCAGACGCATGCACTGTACCAAGCACCACTTGAGTGTTATTTTGTTTTGTTTTGTTTTTGCATACAAGCTGTACTTACAGAAGAATATACTCATGGCAGTTTGTCCATATACATTCAATGTTTGGAAACTGTTTCACTGCATAACCCTAAAGATTGTGACCTTGTGACCTCCCCAGGAGCCTATGGCCCTGACCACTATGCTTTCCTGTACTGTAGAGGTACCCTCGCTGATGGTGTACTCCCTTGAATATTTCAATAATCAATGAAATATTAATACACTGTAGTGAGATGATGAGAAAATGAAGTAAGCAATGGGGCTGGTGTGAACTAGTGATGGAGGAACAGACTGCCAGCTGGGTTATACAAGGTAAACATAACCAAAGAGATGTGGAGGGGTAAGTTTGAAAGTATTCTTGTCAGTTTTTTCCACTGGTACATTAAGTGTAGTAATCTTTTGTACTGTGGAGTAAGGGGAATTCACAAAAATCTAAAAAAATAATTTATTATTTATGCAAAGTAAATGACCCATGATCCATATAGGTTAATATGTGGAATTTGACAACATCATCAGCTCTGTTCGTTTAAGCAAGGCCCGCCAAATCAAAACTGGGGAGGAACCATGACTGGTCTTTGGCATTATCTGATATTATTGTATATTGTACAAAGCTTAGTGGAGAGAGGAAGAGAGGAAGAGAGAGAGAGGCCCCTGCGGCTCACACCCTGACGTGTATGTTACGCTCTATTAAATTAGCATGAGTCCAATATTAAAATAATAACATTTACCTCCACAATAAATGCTTTGGGTCCCAAAATCAATACCTCTACCCTATAATGCCAAAGTATCATTACAAATAATAAGAGCAAAGTTGTTGCATTATATTGAGCATTTTTTTAAAAAAGCTCAAAGGGGCATGCACGTATAGATTAAATAATTTCATTTGAAATGTCACAGATTCCCATAAGAGTTAACAGAGTTACACTGTTAATGCAATTTTCTTTTTTTTTTTTTTTTTTTTGGTTTGATGACAAAGAAAGCAAGAGGCAACACAATAATAATGATAATGTAATGAAAAAAGAAAAGACAAAGCACTCTTACACAAATACGTGCTCTCTGTGTTTATACACATTTCCATTAATCAAATTTGTCTTTTACTATTCAAGTTTTATGACTGACAAAACGGAAATCCAAGGCTACTCTGCAAAGTAAAGGTTTACCTTGTGCTTAATTGCTTGATTGAAGCATCCTTCATAAGCACAATCAGAGTAACTAAGGAACTAAAGACTCATATCCACAAAGCAACACTGTTAATGTTAAAAAAAAAAAAAACCCTACTCCACGCATCAAAATTTTTCAGTGATGAATTAGTGGACCTAATAAAAAGGACTCAAAATGCTGGAGTGGAGTGACGATTGTATCATCTTTGAGTTTGTAGAGTCGAGTCTAAAGGTGAGAACAGAATGACAGGGAACCATACAGCCGAATTGTGAAGGCCCACCGTCATGCTGTCTATGGCCTTATTGGATGAGCCACTCTCAAGTACTCAGTCTCCATTCAGAGCATGAATCAATGGCTCCTGATTAGATTTTGAGGGGTTACTATGCTGTTTTTGTTTGTTGTGACATCTTCCCTCGCTTTGTGAGGTCTCTGTGCTCCTGTCTGACAAAGGCACCACCTCCTCTGATGAAGGAAGAGCGAAATGGAGAGACAGGAACTGGGGGAGGGGGAAAATCATCGAGAGGGGACCGTCAAGGCTGTTTCTTGTTGTTCCTTGTTGTGTTGCGTTCTGCTGTTGTCTGCAGGCGTAAATGTAAGCATTTGTGTTTTCATGTATCAGTCTTCACGTGTTTGTGACTATGTGATGGCATAAAGTATTTGCAGTCATGGAACACTCATTGAGCAAATATGTGTGTATGGTCAAAATTGAAACCTGATTAATTTTTTCTCTGTATGGTCTTGCTACTATTTGTCATTATTTTGTCCCTTCGGCAGAGGAATTGGGAGGAACATAACAAAGACATCTGCAAGTTTCCAAGTATTCATTGTACTAGAACATTCAGGTCAGAATGACATCCTGTCTCAACTTCGATGGCCACTTCAAATGCTGGGTCCAAACTGGATACTAAAATGAGTGAAAGCAGCTCACCACATGCCTCACTTTCTCTCCCTGCATGAGTCACATGTAAAACTACTCTGCTGTTCAGCGTATATTATACTGCAAAATCTTCAGTAAAGGGAAATTTATATTGAGAAATGTTTACCAGAAGCTGTTTGAGAAAATATATCCCACTGCATTCCAGCCAAGCCAAGGCCAAGCCTCACAGCCTTCACTAGTAAACTGCCTATGTGATAAGGGGCTGAAAGAATCCGATAAGCTCTAAATCTAAACAGGGCCAAAGCATCTGCCTTAATAATAAATGTGCCATGCTAAAAGGTTACTTGAACTGCCGAATTCAAATTTAATTGAGGCTGTGTGTTGAATAATTAATCTTTTTCCCAGGGAACACAAGGCGTACTGGACAAGCCAATGCTGAGAGCCCAGAGAGACACACAGAGAGCGAGAGAAGGAGAGGGACAGAAACAGAGGCAAAGATGGAGGGAGCACAGTGAGGAGTGCTGCGCCAGCCCACGCCACCATCCCATGAACCCTGCCAGAGCGCGACCCACTATACAACACAGTCAGGGCATGATGTCATCCGCCACATCATCACCCTGGTAACCAGCCTACGTGTGCGTGTTTGTGTGCAGAAGGGAATAAAGAAATCAACCTTTCAACAACTGAGCACAAATAGGAGTGTGAAAAAGGGCAAAGCAAAAAAAGAGGAAGGAATCAAAGCATTAGCAGGGAAAAAAAAGCACCATGAGATGATGGTCGGGATTTTTGTCGTTATTATTGTTGTTGTTGGGGTACAAAGCCAATATAAAGAGGAGCGTTTAACGTCTGTCTTTAATGTTTGTATCAGTTTGCTCCCCTCTCATTCTCCTCCTCCTCCTCTCCTTCTTCTGTAGGTATTTCAGTTGGAGGCGTCTCCTTAGATCTGTGCCTTTTAATGCTGACTGCCGCAAATCTTTTGAGGCTGACTACAAAAGCAAGCTGGCAGTAAACTTTTCCCCCTGAAGGAGAAAGAGAGGAGTGCTGTTTGGGATAGCTCCGCTCTGGGGAATCTCCTCCCCGCTATAGGGCTGATCCAAGGGTGCCACTGCCCCTCCTCTGCTCTGACTGGCCCCCAAACACACACACACACACACCTGCGACAGCAAAAGAGCTTGTGTGTGTTTGGCTTGGCTACATGTTGACTGGTTTTGTTTGGTCCATGCAGATGGATAAGTAAGGGTGCTTTTATGTATTGTTCCTCCATGTGTATGATGTGCCCTGCTGCATGCAGTACAGCAAATTGCATATGTAAATACAGTATTGTACATAATCGTAGTGGTTTTATTGCAACAGTGCTGTCAGGCAGGAGCAACAGCAGCAGTCCTGGTCTTCTAGGTTTTTTCCCCTCTCTCTCTTTCTCTCTCTCTCTCTTTCTCCCATCAGCCCTCTCTAGGTATAAGGCAGCTCCCCTCCATTGTTGATCTGACTCTGGGCTCTACATTGCTGAGGTGGCGGATTGTGGCGGAGAGATGCCTCTGTCAGGAACGTGCTTATCCTCTCGCTCTAGCCACCCTCTTATACATAAAATATCAAACATCTGAGGGACAATATGCTGACCTGCTGTGACCTCCACACATGCGTATGCACACAAAAGGGACACACTCACCCACGTGCACGCGGGCGCACACAAACACACTGGAAAACAGAGACACATACACGTACACACACACATGCACAGATGAATGCTGGCATACAGTGACACACACACACAAATGCTCAGAAAGCTCAAGTCGGCTCACATCCCCCACTCGTACGTGCCTTGACTTTCTTCCATCACCACCGCATCCCTCTGATGATGTATTTGCGACATCTGGCGGCGCTCACTATATTCATGGGTACTGAGATACTGCGCATGTAGGAGGGAGAGAGAGAGAGAGAGAGACGAAGAGAGCGAGCAGAGAAAAGAGCCATGGTTGCCTGAGATGGCAGAGCGACTGAGGGAGAGCAAGAAAAAAAAAAGAGTGGGTTAGAGCGAGGGAAAGGACCCCTAATCAGGGGGACATAGACAGGCGGATTCATTGGCGAATATACTATGAGTTGCGCGCCGCAAACCCGCAAGCACCTCGAATTCCACAGCGAAAGGCTTGGGTACCCCCTAGTGGGCGCCCAGCGGCAATCTGGCCCTTCTGGCGTTGTGGGGGTTTGGGGGTGCTGCGGGTTTGCGGCGCGCAACTCATAGTATATTCGCCAATGAATCCGCCTGTCTATGTCCCCCTGATTAGGGGTCCTTTCCCTCGCTCTAACCCACTCTTTTTTTTTTCTTGCTCTCCCTCAGTCGCTCTGCCATCTCAGGCAACCATGGCTCTTTTCTCTGCTCGCTCTCTTCGTCTCTCTCTCTCTCTCTCTCCCTCCTACATGCGCAGTATCTCAGTACCCATGAATATAGTGAGCGCCGCCAGATGTCGCAAATACATCATCAGAGGGATGCGGTGGTGATGGAAGAAAGTCAAGGCACGTACGAGTGGGGGATGTGAGCCGACTTGAGCTTTCTGAGCATTTGTGTGTGTGTGTCACTGTATGCCAGCATTCATCTGTGCATGTGTGTGTGTACGTGTATGTGTCTCTGTTTTCCAGTGTGTTTGTGTGCGCCCGCGTGCACGTGGGTGAGTGTGTCCCTTTTGTGTGCATACGCATGTGTGGAGGTCACAGCAGGTCAGCATATTGTCCCTCAGATGTTTGATATTTTATGTATAAGAGGGTGGCTAGAGCGAGAGGATAAGCACGTTCCTGACAGAGGCATCTCTCCGCCACAATCCGCCACCTCAGCAATGTAGAGCCCAGAGTCAGATCAACAATGGAGGGGAGCTGCCTTATACCTAGAGAGGGCTGATGGGAGAAAGAGAGAGAGAGAGAAAGAGAGAGAGGGGAAAAAACCTAGAAGACCAGGACTGCTGCTGTTGCTCCTGCCTGACAGCACTGTTGCAATAAAACCACTACGATTATGTACAATACTGTATTTACATATGCAATTTGCTGTACTGCATGCAGCAGGGCACATCATACACATGGAGGAACAATACATAAAAGCACCCTTACTTATCCATCTGCATGGACCAAACAAAACCAGTCAACATGTAGCCAAGCCAAACACACACAAGCTCTTTTGCTGTCGCAGGTGTGTGTGTGTGTGTGTTTGGGGGCCAGTCAGAGCAGAGGAGGGGCAGTGGCACCCTTGGATCAGCCCTATAGCGGGGAGGAGATTCCCCAGAGCGGAGCTATCCCAAACAGCACTCCTCTCTTTCTCCTTCAGGGGGAAAAGTTTACTGCCAGCTTGCTTTTGTAGTCAGCCTCAAAAGATTTGCGGCAGTCAGCATTAAAAGGCACAGATCTAAGGAGACGCCTCCAACTGAAATACCTACAGAAGAAGGAGAGGAGGAGGAGGAGAATGAGAGGGGAGCAAACTGATACAAACATTAAAGACAGACGTTAAACGCTCCTCTTTATATTGGCTTTGTACCCCAACAACAACAATAATAACGACAAAAATCCCGACCATCATCTCATGGTGCTTTTTTTTCCCTGCTAATGCTTTGATTCCTTCCTCTTTTTTTGCTTTGCCCTTTTTCACACTCCTATTTGTGCTCAGTTGTTGAAAGGTTGATTTCTTTATTCCCTTCTGCACACAAACACGCACACGTAGGCTGGTTACCAGGGTGATGATGTGGCGGATGACATCATGCCCTGACTGTGTTGTATAGTGGGTCGCGCTCTGGCAGGGTTCATGGGATGGTGGCGTGGGCTGGCGCAGCACTCCTCACTGTGCTCCCTCCATCTTTGCCTCTGTTTCTGTCCCTCTCCTTCTCTCGCTCTCTGTGTGTCTCTCTGGGCTCTCAGCATTGGCTTGTCCAGTACGCCTTGTGTTCCCTGGGAAAAAGATTAATTATTCAACACACAGCCTCAATTAAATTTGAATTCGGCAGTTCAAGTAACCTTTTAGCATGGCACATTTATTATTAAGGCAGATGCTTTGGCCCTGTTTAGATTTAGAGCTTATCGGATTCTTTCAGCCCCTTATCACATAGGCAGTTTACTAGTGAAGGCTGTGAGGCTTGGCCTTGGCTTGGCTGGAATGCAGTGGGATATATTTTCTCAAACAGCTTCTGGTAAACATTTCTCAATATAAATTTCCCTTTACTGAAGATTTTGCAGTATAATATACGCTGAACAGCAGAGTAGTTTTACATGTGACTCATGCAGGGAGAGAAAGTGAGGCATGTGGTGAGCTGCTTTCACTCATTTTAGTATCCAGTTTGGACCCAGCATTTGAAGTGGCCATCGAAGTTGAGACAGGATGTCATTCTGACCTGAATGTTCTAGTACAATGAATACTTGGAAACTTGCAGATGTCTTTGTTATGTTCCTCCCAATTCCTCTGCCGAAGGGACAAAATAATGACAAATAGTAGCAAGACCATACAGAGAAAAAATTAATCAGGTTTCAATTTTGACCATACACACATATTTGCTCAATGAGTGTTCCATGACTGCAAATACTTTATGCCATCACATAGTCACAAACACGTGAAGACTGATACATGAAAACACAAATGCTTACATTTACGCCTGCAGACAACAGCAGAACGCAACACAACAAGGAACAACAAGAAACAGCCTTGACGGTCCCCTCTCGATGATTTTCCCCCTCCCCCAGTTCCTGTCTCTCCATTTCGCTCTTCCTTCATCAGAGGAGGTGGTGCCTTTGTCAGACAGGAGCACAGAGACCTCACAAAGCGAGGGAAGATGTCACAACAAACAAAAACAGCATAGTAACCCCTCAAAATCTAATCAGGAGCCATTGATTCATGCTCTGAATGGAGACTGAGTACTTGAGAGTGGCTCATCCAATAAGGCCATAGACAGCATGACGGTGGGCCTTCACAATTCGGCTGTATGGTTCCCTGTCATTCTGTTCTCACCTTTAGACTCGACTCTACAAACTCAAAGATGATACAATCGTCACTCCACTCCAGCATTTTGAGTCCTTTTTATTAGGTCCACTAATTCATCACTGAAAAATTTTGATGCGTGGAGTAGGGTTTTTTTTTTTTTTTTTAACATTAACAGTGTTGCTTTGTGGATATGAGTCTTTAGTTCCTTAGTTACTCTGATTGTGCTTATGAAGGATGCTTCAATCAAGCAATTAAGCACAAGGTAAACCTTTACTTTGCAGAGTAGCCTTGGATTTCCGTTTTGTCAGTCATAAAACTTGAATAGTAAAAGACAAATTTGATTAATGGAAATGTGTATAAACACAGAGAGCACGTATTTGTGTAAGAGTGCTTTGTCTTTTCTTTTTTCATTACATTATCATTATTATTGTGTTGCCTCTTGCTTTCTTTGTCATCAAACCAAAAAAAAAAAAAAAAAAAAGAAAATTGCATTAACAGTGTAACTCTGTTAACTCTTATGGGAATCTGTGACATTTCAAATGAAATTATTTAATCTATACGTGCATGCCCCTTTGAGCTTTTTTAAAAAAATGCTCAATATAATGCAACAACTTTGCTCTTATTATTTGTAATGATACTTTGGCATTATAGGGTAGAGGTATTGATTTTGGGACCCAAAGCATTTATTGTGGAGGTAAATGTTATTATTTTAATATTGGACTCATGCTAATTTAATAGAGCGTAACATACACGTCAGGGTGTGAGCCGCAGGGGCCTCTCTCTCTCTTCCTCTCTTCCTCTCTCCACTAAGCTTTGTACAATATACAATAATATCAGATAATGCCAAAGACCAGTCATGGTTCCTCCCCAGTTTTGATTTGGCGGGCCTTGCTTAAACGAACAGAGCTGATGATGTTGTCAAATTCCACATATTAACCTATATGGATCATGGGTCATTTACTTTGCATAAATAATAAATTATTTTTTTAGATTTTTGTGAATTCCCCTTACTCCACAGTACAAAAGATTACTACACTTAATGTACCAGTGGAAAAAACTGACAAGAATACTTTCAAACTTACCCCTCCACATCTCTTTGGTTATGTTTACCTTGTATAACCCAGCTGGCAGTCTGTTCCTCCATCACTAGTTCACACCAGCCCCATTGCTTACTTCATTTTCTCATCATCTCACTACAGTGTATTAATATTTCATTGATTATTGAAATATTCAAGGGAGTACACCATCAGCGAGGGTACCTCTACAGTACAGGAAAGCATAGTGGTCAGGGCCATAGGCTCCTGGGGAGGTCACAAGGTCACAATCTTTAGGGTTATGCAGTGAAACAGTTTCCAAACATTGAATGTATATGGACAAACTGCCATGAGTATATTCTTCTGTAAGTACAGCTTGTATGCAAAAACAAAACAAAACAAAATAACACTCAAGTGGTGCTTGGTACAGTGCATGCGTCTGCCAAGGCCAAACAATCCCGCACATGTCTCTGTACATTATTTCTTGAGAAACTGACAAAAATGTTGAGAAATGGCCTGCCATCCCCATAGTTTCCTTGTACTCCTGCACAATGTCTATTCTATTCTATCTCACAATGTTAATGAAAGTGATTTAAAAATTTCTGGATCTGCCCTTGAACCAGATCCACACCAATGTTTAATAGGTTCCTCTCTGGTCCATGATCCATTCCTCCACAGGTGTGGTGCAAATTGGTTCAGTACTTTTTGTGTAATTATGCTGACAAATAAACAAAGAAACCAACAGTGGATACATAACCTCCTTGGCAAGAGTAATAAATGGAAAAAAAAAACTGCCATTCATTTAATCTTAAAAGCAAATAACTACAGTACTATAACTGAGATTTACTACTTTTAAATGAGACATACAGTATGTAAAAACAAGTGACCCAGATTATCTAAAATATTTGCGGTTGTCATTTTCTTTTAAAAGTAATTCTAAAGTCTAAATTTGCTGTACTTTAAGTTTGTAAGGGCAAATAAACCACTTTTGAGAAAGTAATGAATTCTGCATCTGTTCACCCTTATCAACAATTTCATGACTAGCTATTGTCTACACTGGTCTTGTATGAAGGCATTATTTGGCATTATTTTTTTCATAACCAACAAATCTATGAGCCTTCCAAATTGAACAACAAAATACACTGTTTATGTATGCCCTCTAGAACAGTGCATACAAGCATTGTCTTATCTGACTGGACTAAACCCCTAATGACTGTGTCTTCCAAAAATCATTGTTGACAAGTAAATCACTTTCATCATGTGACAGTGCTGTGGTTGAGGAAACCTCAACAAAAGCATCAGTTTCATAAAAATAACTTGGCTAGGTTTAGAGAAAGCTCGTAGTTTGAGTTAAAATAAGCACCTTGTTCAGGCTACGGAATGATTGTGGTTGTGCTTGTAACAACACTAACTGTCTGTTGGAAACACAAGGTTGACTTTGGTTGCTCATGTCATAGGCAGATGTTGTGTTGACTCATCCATTGTCCTCTACCCTCTCCTTATGTGTTTTAACCGTAACAGCATCACCATACTTCCTCCTTTGCTCCCGTTGTAATCACTAATCCTGCTAAAGGGCCTTGTCACTTGTAGACTTGTTTTGTGGCATTTTGGGTCATTTCTCTTGGGAGGACAGTCTCAATTTATGGATGGACTTAAAGGTGCTATGTGCAAGTTTTTGCTATTGCTACATAGCCAAAATTAGAATTAACAGCTGTTTACTTACCTGTCCGGAAGAAATATTGTGGGTTCAGCATCAAACTTCATGTTTCCAGGACTGGAAAGCAGCACCAATGTTAGTTCTTGTTTTGTTTCTATTTCTATCAATTCTTTTTTTTTTTTTTACTGAAGTTAGCATGCTAACCAGCTGGCCCCAGCCTGTCCCACCTTGTAATACCACTCTGCGATAGCAGAGTCACTGTAGCGTCCTGTCTACCACCAGTCCAATATGAGAGGATGAAGAAGTAGTGCTGCCCAGAGGGTGTATTCTAACCTCTTGTCTTATAAATGCAACAATAACTGAATCCCTTGTTAAGTAAATAGCTGTTAATGCTAACATTACTATTATATAGTGATAGCAAAACTTACATATAGCACCTTTAAACTTACTTGTGATTAAGTTTGTGTGTGTGTCTCTGTGTGCATATATGGTATGATCATCAGCTATCGCGCTCCACCCAGTATAACCCATCTCACTCTTTACTACACTGTTGAGTTGACTGAGTATAAACGTGGGGTTGGGGGGTACTTCCCCCACTTTTCTTAGTAGACTAGAAGATCCCTGGCCTCTCAGTTGTTGCCATGGCAACTGACCCATTTGCCTGCTGCATATGAAAGTGAGGGCGAAGGAGCTTGAGAAGTGTGAGACAGGGTCAGACAGATTGACAGACAGACAGGTATAGTTGTAAGAATATAGGAAAGTCCTCCTCTGCACTCAACTCTTCAGCAGCATCTCTTTTTCTGTGTTGCTTCTCTCTGTCCCTCTCTCTCTGTCTCCTAGCCATCTAATCAGCTGTATTAACACAGGGATACTTGCTGAGCAGGGTTAAAAAGGCCATCCATTCATTCAGCACAGACACCCTTCACTGCTCTCTCTGTGCATTTGTTCGTGTGTGTGTGTGTGTGTGAGTGAATGTTAGTCCTTGTGCATTGTTGAGTGGGTGTCGTCGCGGCGGCTCCTGCAGAACTCCTCGGGTCTCTGTGATCAGGCGGCCATGCCTGATCAGTGCACCTCTGGGACACAAGGAGGGATGAGTTAAAAAAGACAAACAATCGAGACACACACACAGAGAAGGCTAGGCACATATCAAACACAGTATGCTTTTATTTTAGGAGTGATTCAAATACCCTGTGGGGAAAACATTTTCTTAATAATTCAACCCATCTGTGCACACTTACATTACAAATACAGTTCTCAGAGGAGGGTCAGTATTGGAAATTGCATCGGGAGGGAGCATAAAAACCAACAATTTAGCACCTGACAGAGGCTGAGGACGAGACGTGTCCCCACAATAAAGAAATAACTGGCTCTTGATTTGTTGTGGGGAAGATAAGAGGGAGGGATAAAGATGTGGAGGGGGGCTGGTGGTTGGCTTGCCACTGGCATGGTAATTGAACACAGACTCTGGACTCCCATTGTCGAAGAATGGTGCAGTGCTAGCCTAGCTGTACAGCCTACCAACTCTACATCTGTTAGCTATACTCACTCTCAAATTCAGCTCATTTGGTGCATTATTGATATTGTGCAGGTGCTAAAACTCACATGACTGACGTGAATAGAAAGCGGGCATGCTGCTCCCTCAGGTCCATCCAGTCATCTGCAGGAGCCGTTTGACTAATAAGTAGCTCATCTTGCCGTCCTGGTTTGAATAGCTCGCTTAGAGCCCTCGGATCCAAGTGTGGAGAGAGTTGAGAATAAAACCCAAACTAAAACTTCAGATTCTGTGTGCAGCAATACATAATTCTTTTACTTAGTTGGATTACATCCTTATGTGGGTGTTGTCGTCTTCGAGAGACTGTTTGGGTTTTTTCTTACTCTCCATGCCCACTTGAAGAGGTTATTGTTTTAATAATTAATTTGATTGTGTGCCAGTAAAATATTTGACACACCTGTGATAAAGGGCTGTACTAATAAACATTTACTGACCCAAATGTGTGCACAAAGGTGCAAAGAAAAGTGACATTTAAGGGGGAACTCTGCACTGTGGGTAATGTAGGCACAGGTGAAAAGGCAATGTCATCTGTTGGCATCGAAAGCACCACTTAACAGGCTCTCAGTTGTTAGTAGAAGCATTTACAGTTTTAATGGCATCTAGCTCTTGTTTCTATGCAGGTAGGATGCAATTATTTCAAGTCCCTTTGGCCAAGTGCGTCTGCCAAATGAATGTAATGTAATGTAACAGCATGAAAGGGTCAATAGCAACAAATTTTAGTTCAATGTCACCTGCACATGCAGGTGAACGGCAACACAGAGAGCCCACACTTTCAGACTTTACACTTTGTCAGATAAACACCATGTTAATGACAGTATGAAACATAATAAACAAGATAAGACTGCATTAAGAAGATAACATCCCTGATGATTTATATTTTCACAAAAATAAAAGTGTCACTAGAGAGTGAGGGAGAAATAAAGAGAGGAGCAGAGATGATCTTAATGTTATCCACTGCCTGATACCTACACTCATATTATCCTCTGGCTATGAGGGATTGTAATTAACAGTGATAGTCCTACTATATTTAGACACTGCTTTTTTATCTTGTCATTACTGCTCACCTTAGCTATGCTGTGGACGTGGGATGGCACATGTGACCGCAGAGTCAGTCAACATAGCAACGCTGCCTCAGCCACACTATATTTATTCACTATATTTATTCTAGCATATTGGAAATTGGGCAGGATATTGGTCCAGTTTTTCCTTCTGAGTCATATTGGCCACTCGCTCCTTTAAAGTGCGGAGCCCTCGCACCCAGCGCTGGGCTTCATCCTCACAGGGACACAGCAGGTCCAGGCTCTTCCTGGCTCCCCTGAAGACCACCGTGAAGCACCGGTTCTCCGGCACCGACCCGGACAGCCGCCTCAGCGCCTCAGACTGGCAGCCCTCGCGTACACACTCCACCTCTGTCACTGCGACTGGGAGAGGAGAAGAGAGGGAAGTAGAGTTTAGGCTAAAAATGTTCT
>BRZM01001187.1:19182-35771 GCA_033238685.1 Lates japonicus | reverse complement strand
CAAGCAGTGCAGTAACGAGACATCCGGACCTCACCCTTATTCCAAGATCAACAGAGAGGAGGGAGGGAGGGAGGTTCCTCTCCTCTGAAGGCCCATATATGGTTTCTGTTCTCACATGGTTTCTATTTGTTGGGGTCATGTTTAAGTGTCAGGGAGAGGAGCCTCCCTCCTTCCTCTCTGTTTCTTGGAATCAGAGGTCATTGAGTGAGGACTGGATGTTTCCTATAGATCATGAAGACAGTTAACCTATATAAACTGCCTGTAGAGAGTCAAAGAACAAGACTGGCGAGGTAGCATGCACCAAATGTTTAATCTCTATAGAGAGGAAGCAACACACAGAACCACACGGCAGTAAGCAGTTCAGAGATGTGCCCCCCGACCAAACCTTTCACCTCCTTTTATACTTTGTGATAAGCCTCTGGCCCTTTGATTGAACTGCCAGAGAACATTTCTCTACACTTGAGTAAACACTTGAGGTACAATAAAGACAGTGATCCATCTCAGGAATTTACAACTGGGTGTAATCTCCTGTGCAGATGAAGATACCATTTACCCTCTTCCTCTTCAGGAAGGTATTTACAGTGGGAATATAACAGTAAGTTCATCAGGTCATCCTTGATGAGTAAAACAGTACAACTACAGACTAATTACATCAAGTATAAGATAAATTCATTTGGATACAAAGCATGTAAAATTCCCTCCACAGAGCTGTTAGAGAGAGAGGTCCATGTTGGCTCGGATCCTCTCACAGGATACTGCGGTGCTTGATTTGATGCTGGACTTCTTTGTAATAAACTTCTTTATACAAGCAAGACAGAGTCAGCGGAGACCTCTTCATCATCTTCACATCATCACCATCCAACATACAACTCATGTTTATGTTCCCAGCTGTTAACCTAAACATGAGCCCAAAAAATAGAAACCACATATCTCTTCACTGAACTTCTCAACAATAAAGTAGTAAAGTGTAAAAACCACTGGTTTCTGATCTGATCTGACTCTCCTGCCACCTGTTTCCTTCTGGCAGTGTTTCCTTGTGTTAATGTATTGATGCTCAGCAGGATATTAACACTGACCTCCACTCTCTGTCTCTGTCGTCCTGAGGAGGAGGAACTAAGTCATTATTTATCCACTTCATTTACTGTCAATATTTCCAGGCTTCAACCGGAGCGTCTGAGGCAGCTGAGGCAGAATAACAGAGTCAAAACTGGTTAACCAGCCACCGACTGTTATTATACACTGTTATATTTATGTCAATGAGTTAACAGAACTTAGGTACAGACACACAGTGTCTAGTCTGTTGTGATGGCTCTCTGTATAAACTATAAACTGATCTCGTGCACATGAATTAATCAAAACATAGGAACGTTGTAAAACGTGCCCTCACTGTATAACCTACACACTCATTTTCTCTCTCTATGATCAATCTGGGGACCTTATGCTCAATTCTATCACCCACCGACCGTGAACACATCACTGGATGAACTCTTCTGTCCAATCACAAAGAAGAGCTATTGTCCCCACCCTTTACGTTTTCTGAAATGTTGTGTTTTCTGAAATGTTGTGTTTTCTGAAATGTTGTGTTTTCTGACTTGTCGTTGTGCGCTGACCTTCAGGGTCACTCCAGTGAATCATCTGACTGGTTCAAACCAGTTGATGCTGCCTCGTAGCTCATCCTCTGTTTCCCCACGCTCGCCTTCTCCCACCTACTACACTACATATGAGAGGGCTTCAAAAGGTTCGTTCAACAGTTGGAAAAAACGTTATGATGTTTATTTTTCAAAATCTCTGCATATGATTTTTAGCTATGTACTTTTTCCTTGAACTTGTTGAAGCCCTCTCGTATGTTTACAGAATCAACAGACCAGTCTTTATAAAAATATATTTATATAATTCAAAAAAACCCTAAGCTACACCCATCACATAATACTAAGTCACTGTTGGCAGCAGCGTTGCTGTCTCGCATTTTCGCCACTAGATGTCACTGAACCGCAGTTTTGAATGAATGAACTAATTTTTCAATATAATCGGGATCATTGCTTCATTTGCACATCACTAGATATCCTATCCGGGTTCTCTTTCACGTCACTAAGGAGGTTTCTTTCCTGGCTGATGAGATCCAATCTTGGTTTTCTCCTTCATCCCGGACTTACTGTGGTCCTGGTCCACGTCCTGTACGTATCCTCACTGAACGTGCGAATGCTAATTTTGGTTGTTCTGCGATCTCGCTGTGTCTTCATGATCACTAGCTAAGCTCCGCCCCCGTTATTGTTACAAGATGCAACGCCAACTTCCGCTGCGTGAAAAGGAAAGAAAGAAAGAAAGAAAGGTCATGAA
The DNA here is from genome assembly GCA_033238685.1 of Lates japonicus. Lineage (NCBI taxonomy): Eukaryota > Metazoa > Chordata > Actinopteri > Centropomidae > Lates > Lates japonicus. The sequence continues at coordinate 33,434 of BRZM01001187.1, read as the reverse complement.
GTCAAGAAGAGATGTGAAGGAGAGGTCATGAGGAGTTCGACGGCACTTACACTAAACTTTTAAAACAAACTTTATTAACAACACACACAGAGAGCAGCACACTGATACACTCTAGGAATCAACACACAATCAGAGGTTTGAATGGACCGAACAGCCTGTAACTTATTTCATCAGGTCAGGTCCAGGGTTTGGTTTGGTCCCAGCAGAGGTCCTCATAACACCACACCTGAGGCAGTCTGCAGAACACCTCAGTCCAGCAGAGGTCCCTATAACACACACCTGAGGCAGTTCTGCAGAACACTCATCCAGCAGAGGTCCTCATCGGAGTTTTGTTGATGTGGACCTGGTAAATGATAAATGATCATCAGGAGGCTGAGAGACTAAAGGAACTTTATAAACCTCCTCAGTTTTTCTGCCCCACCTCTTACTATCCTCTCTCTCTCTCTCTCTCTCCCATCACTTGTTTTTCATCGCTGAGAGCTTCACTGCTTCTTTCTTCAACAGCAGCTGCAACAACCAACCAGCAGCAAACCTTTCACTGAGGAGGAGACAGAGCTGCAGCCCAGGGTGAGTAACCTGTCTCTGGCTGTCAGAGCCAGAGGAGCAGGGCAGGAGGTCACTGATGAAGAGATGAATCCAAGTTAAATGTCATCTCGTGCTGTGTGTCTCTTGTTGGTTTTAGTAAACTGCCTCACACTCAGCAGGTCATGCAAATCTACAGAGGAAACCCTGCGTCTGAACCAATCACAGGCTAATAGAAGAAAGGAGATATTTGAAAAAAAAGGAGCTAGAATTAGCTTTGTCAGTGTTCACATGAGAGGCTCCAGGGGCCACACACATTTTAGGATACGTTTGAAGAACCTTCTGAATTTTGTCATAGTTTTAAATATTTTGTTTTATATCCCACATGGCATGTCACCCTGCTGCACCAGAGACACGGTGTCAGTTTCAGAGTGGCTTAGTCACAGCGTTTTAAATGAGACAAATCAAACCAGATAAATATCAGCCATGTCTCCTGTGTTTAAATGAGGAGGGATCATGGAGAGTGTCTGCAGTGAGAGGTGCAGTGTGTGGAGACACAAAAAAGAGTCACACCGAACCCGGAAGTAGGGAGGAGCTGTGTCGGTTGCGCTGATGCGTATTTTCTACACTGAGTCTGCGCTACAGACTTTGTACGACAGCAGTTCTTCATTAACTAACTGCTGAGCTTCGACCTTTGTGGAGACTTCCTGCTCTGACAGAGACACCTGGATCATTTCTACTGTTTAAAAAGAGCATTTTTCAGAGTGGACGATATGTTTCTGGAGGATTTTCTCTCAGTCTCTGAACAGAAAATGTCTTTATCTCGGAGGATTTTCCAGTTTCCTCGCTGCTGCTGCTGGTTTGAGACGTTTTTCAGCGGATTATTGATTATTGATTATTGGTTGTGAACCAGAACAGAGACACAGAAACATGTCCAGTCTGGGTCTGCCTCTTCTCCTCCTCTCAGACAACACACCGGAGGTTTTACCGCAAATAAAGCGTTTCACCTTCGACTGTGGGTAGAGAGCTGATTCAACATGGCGATCATCTGTTCTTCGCCTTCCGACATTCACCCAAGAACTCAGAACTCCGCCTCCCCCTGTTTCTACTCGGGATGAACCAACCTTCATGGGTCCGCCCGCTCCCCCCTTAAAAACCTGCGGCCACCAACCAATACCATACATTTACCGATCAGGAGACAGAGCTGCAGCCCAGGGTGAGTAAACTCCGTGTTGTTTTTGACTCCGTTAGAAGAAGGTGAGCAGAGCAGGGGCTGTTTACAGACACCTGTGTAAAACACCTGTAAAACACCTGTAAAACCAGAGGCAGCTGCTGCAGGACCTGAAATAATCACAGATTGGAGTTTGCTTTGTTAGTGTCACATCGGTAAACTGTCTGAATTTTGACCGATCGCGTTAATATAACTAATATTTGAGTTTTTCCTTCGTGCCGCGCCCCCGAAAATATCCTGTCCATGTCGCCCGTGCCTAAATCCACCGGCGCTGAGGAATGGTTGTCCTGAATGAAGGAGGTGGACGTAAAAATAAAACCGTAGAATTCCAGCCATGGATTCTAGGTAATAAAGAAGTGTAGAGCGTTAATAATCTGTGAAGGACAAAACATAAGTATAAATAAATCAATAAATGTAGAAATGAATGTGTGTGACATGAAGGAGCAGTAACAAAGAGAGAGCTGTGCATAGAACAACTTCATTCACAAATGATGAGAGGCATCATTCAGAATATAACACATCTGTATAGATTAGGATTGGGGTTTATATTATTATTATTATTTTATTATTACCTTACATTATCTTATTTTTATTGCATGTGTGAATTGGAACACTGCAACACAACAATTTCCTGTAAGAGACAAAATATTTCTGATTCTGACAGAAAGGGACAAGAATGTGCAGTAATCCCAAAGGACACATCCCCGTCTTCACACGTGCCTTCCTCCAGGTGGAGAGTCCTGCGTGTGAAGTGAACAGTGTTTCAGGAGCATTACGAAGGGAAAAACAAAATGCAGAGTTTTGACTTTGTGCAGACTGGAGCCCCGGGTTGGTGCAGTGTGTGTCCCATGTGGAAGGTCCTCTTCCTGTCCTGGGGTGAAACACACAGACTCCTCCACATCTTCAGGATCTGCAGGGCTTAAACAGTAAATATTCCATCACTGCATCCAAAAGTTAGACTTCTATGGCTGTTATCTCTACAGAGATATCAGATTTGATTGTTTAATAAATCAAACATTTACAGTACAGACCCTCTCACACAGACATGTAGTGTTAGGAGGGTCAGTAACTGAACATATGTTCAATTCAATTCAATTCAGTTTTATTTATATAGCGCCTTATCACAACAAAAGTCATCTCAAGGAGGATTTTGAATTCTACTCTGGATTTGACTGGGAGCCAATGTAGAGAAGCTAACACAGGAGAAATATGGTCTCTTTTCCTAGTTCCTGTCAGTAATCGTGCTGCAGCATTTTGAATCAGCTGCAGAGTCTTTAGAGACTTGTTGGGGCAGCCTGATAATAATGAATTACAGTAGTCCAGCCTGGAAGTAACAAATGCATGGACTAGTTTTTCTGCATCTTTTTGAGACAGAAAATGTCTAATTTTGGTGATATTACGCAGGTGAAAAAAGGCAGTCCTAGAAGTTTGTTTTATATGTGAGTTAAAGGACATATCCTGATCAAAGATGACTCCCAGATTATTTACAGTGGAGCTGGGAGCCAGGGCAATGCTGTCTAATGGAGCTACATCATTAGAAAGTTTGTTTCTGATGTGTTCAGGACCAATTATAATGATTTCAGTTTTATCTGAGTTTAGTAGTAAAAAGTTGCTTGTCATCCAGATTTTAATGTCCCTAAGACAAGCTTGGAGTTTGGCTAGATGATTGGTTTCATCAGGTTCCATTGACAGATAAAGCTGTGTATCATCTGCATAACAATGGAAATTTATGGAGTGTTTCCTGATAATATTGCCCAAGGGAAGCATATACAGAGTGAAGAGGATTGGTCCAAGCACTGACCCTTGTGGAACTCCATGTCTAACTTTTGTGTACATGGAGGAGTAGTTGTTAACATGTACAAACTGAAGCCTATCAGATAGATAGGACTTAAACCAGTTTAGTGCAGTACCTTTAATACCAATAAAGTGCTCCAGTCTCTGTAAAAGGATGTGATGGTCAATCGTATCAAAAGCAGCACTGAGATCTAACAAGACAAGTACAGAAACAAGTCCGTTGTCTGATGCTATCAGGAGGTTGTTCGTAACTTTTACAAGTGCTGTCTCTGTGCTGTGATACAACCTAAATCCTGACTGAAAATCCTCAAATAAACTATTATCCTGTAGAAAGTCACACAACTGTTTTGCAACTGCTTTCTCCAGGATCTTAGAAAGAAAGGGGAGGTTAGATATTGGTCTGTAATTGGTTAATACGTCTGGATCTAGAGTGGGCTTTTTTAGAAGAGGTTTGATTACAGCTGTTTTATACGACTGCGGCACATAACCTGTTAACAAGGACAGATTTAACATATCTAATACAGGACTGCAAATTAAGGGCAGAGCTTCCTTAAGCAGCCTAGTTGGGATGGGGTCTAAGAGACAGGTTGAAGGTTTAGATGCTGAGATAATTGATGTGAGCTGGGGGAGGTCGATGGGAGAAAAGGAGTCAAGGTTAGGTTTTGCAGCTGACTCTATGGATCCTGAGTTATGACATAAATCAGTGCTGGTTGAAGGCAGGATGTGATTAATTTTATCTCCAATGGTAGAGATTTTATCATTAAAGAAGTTCATAAAATCATCACTGCTGAGGGTTATGGGAATGCGTGGATCTATAGAGCTGTGACTCTCTGTCAGCCTGGCTACAGTGCTGAAGAGAAACCTGGGGTTGTTCTTATTATCCTCTATTAATGATGAATAATAGGCACTTCTTGCATTACAGAGGACTTTTTATATCTTTTGACACTATCCTGCCAGGCTAAGTGGGATTCTTCCAGTTTGGTGGAACGCCACACTCTTTCAAGCCTACTTGCTGTTTGTTTCAGTGAACGGGTTTGAGAATTGAACCATGGAGCTTGCCTCTTTCTCTTTATTGTTTTCATTTTTAGGGGGGGATGGAGTCTAGAGTAGTACGTAGTGTGTTTGCAACAGCTGGGAGAAAGTAGCTTCTGCTGAATAAAGATAAGACCTACATCCAGTCTTAGTGGGAATCATTTCCTGGAATCTACCTACTGCATTGCCTGAAATATTTCTAGTCAGGATGTTTTTGCTGATAATACATAATCCAGCAATATGAACTCGAAAGTGATTAAGGAGTGGGACAAACTAAGAACAAGACTTTCAAATGAATTATAATTGAGTTTAGGTTTAGGGTTAATTAGTAAAGTGGAGCTGAAAATGGCTGCGACTCCACCTCCACGGCTCAGAGAAGCGTGTAAGACTGCAGCTCTGTCTTCTGGCCAGTATTCTACATGTAACAGACCTGGGAGTATTGACTTTTTCACTTTGTGAACATGCTGCCTTGGCATGGTGAGGAGCTTCCCTCTAACCCCGCCCTGAGGTCAGCTCTTGCTCGGTGCAGTTTTCCCGGCCTTTAGCTGTCGGCTTGTCTCATTTCTTCAGACCTGATCTAATCATGAAGCTGCCTGCCTGCCTGCCTGCCTGCCTGCCTGAGGATTCTACGAGCTCTCGCTTCATTCTGATCCCTCAACAGCAGCAGAGAGGAATTCTCTTTTTCATTGTCGTGTGTTTTTGTTTGTGGTTTCCCCTCTACAGCAGCAGGCGTCGTGTGAACACAGTGTATACTCATGCAAAGTGAGAGTGATTGTTGGGAGGTATTTTCAGGCAGGGGGCCAAACAGAGAGTAGATATTCTGGTTGTTTTCCTGATGTAGATCTGATCCAGTTGTAGAAGCCTAAATTAATTTTTTTCATTTAATTGTTTGTTAACATTTACATATCAGGGGGATGTGGTTTCTGCATCAGAATTGGAGTCAGGCAACATGGAGTGGAGCCATACAGTTTTTTGACCTCAGTCACTCACTCTCGTTATTATTTTTGTTTTCTTGTGGATAACTTTTGTACTGTGATTTTGCATTTTTTGAAGTAAAGAGCTGAACCGAATTTTCTCTTCGATGATGTGCATCAGGAGAGGAAATGAGTAGAGCATCAAGCTAAGGCTTCATTAATCAGGAACCAACACCAGTAATTTCAACTGTTCAGCAGCTGTTGATGTATTTTCTGTTATGTGGGGATCAGTGGGATATTTTAAATCCCTCATTCGGTCTCACAGAAGTAGTCCATCCAGATGTTCACTGACTTCATTATTTACAGAAATACCTCTGACATCCTCTGCAGCATTTCATCACTAACTGTGTTGTAGTGCAGCCTGACCTGTACAGAGACCAGCTCCTCTGTACAGACCTGCTGATGAGTGTTGTTAAGATTCACCTGGAAAAATACACCCTGCACCTGATGACTGATCTCTCTCTCTCTCTGTCTCTGTCTCTCTCTCTCTCTCTCTCTCTCTCTCTCTCTCTCTCTCTCTCTCTGTCTTTTCTCTCTCGTCCTCTCAGTCTCTCAGGATGCTCTACACCTGCTACAACACCTCTGACCCACGTGCAGTGAACGCCACCAAGCTGTACGACGACAGAAACGGCAGTGGTCATTTCTGGATGAGAGATCCACAGACCCCCCTCCCTCTCTGCTCCAACCACTCTCCTAACTCCACCTGCTGGGTTTGTACCTTCCAGAAAACCATCTATGCTGTGTGCCGTCAGCTGGAGGACGGTGTAGAGATGGTGATGGAGGGTGACGGAGTCGGCATCGACATCCAGAGAAGCAGTAAGCAGCTCCTGGTTCAGTTTTCCTCCACTTATTCTCAGTCTCTTCACTAGGGATGCACTGATACCACATTTTCCAATCCGATTACAAATACAATTACTTACATTTGAGTACTTGCAGATACTGAGTGCCGATATGAGTACTTATTAATGTCATTACACTTCGTACATTTACTTGAAAAGATGTTTTATTTTCATCAGATATTGTTTCATTCTCTGGCTGTAAGAAATTGCTGTGACTGACATTTGAACATTCCATTATATATGGCACTGCCACACATTTTACTGAAGTACTGTTAAAGTACTGTTATTGATATTTTAGCATTCAACTGCATCTTTTTTTAACAAACAGAATATCTTCAAGGTAGGAGAAGGCTAAGGCGGAATGTTCGGAAGCCCTAAATTGTTTTGCAGGACGACTCTTCGCAGAGTAAAATCCTTGTCAATCTGCTGTGCAGTTAAACTGATGAGGGACACCGGGCTAACGCTGCTCGTCCAAATATCAGTGGTGAAGCTGAGGTTAGGGATCTCATACCTCGGCTCCAGTACGCTGAGAAGACGTCTAAATCCCATATTATCAACAACCGACAATGGTTGGTCATCAAGAGCAATGTACTGGGTCAGAGCCTCTGTTATTTTCACTGTGTGTGGGTTGTCTCTTAACATCTTCTCCCTCTTCTCCAGAGTTTGCTGCAGAGTTGGTTGTTGCTGTTTGCCATTATTAGCAAATGCTTTGAACTCGGCGTCATGTTGGTTTTTTAGATGTTTTATCAGAGTGCTTGTGTTGAAAGTTCTCGCTTTCGTCCCTCTTCTTGACAGCTTTGCAGAGCATAATGTGCAGTCCGCTTTACTTTAGTCACCATCATCCACTTTGAAATACCTCCACACCGCCGACATTGCTCCTCCTTGCTCTCAGCTAACACCTGACCGTCCAACTGAACGTCACGCTGCTGTAAAGTGGTATCGGAACACTTTTACAAGTACGAGTACAGGAACAGGGTATCAGACCTGATACCTGATCCTGGTATCGGTATCGGTGCATCCCTGCTCTTCACTGTGAACTTGTCAACAATAAAGTAGTAACGTGTGTGTTTCTGATGTGATGCTATAAACAGTGTGTGCACAGCTTCAGCTGATCATGATGACTGACTGTGATCTGTGTCTCTGTCCCTGCAGGATGTCCTGATCTCCCCTCTGATGGTAAGAGGCTTTTACTTTTCTCTTTTACTCTTTTCTTGTCAGAGAGCAGGAATGTGTCACAGGTGGTGATGCTCCAAGTACTGCAGTCCTTCACTGAGGTACAGGTAGAAATACTGCAGTGTAGATCTGAGGTCAGAGGTCAGAGGTCAGAGGATCTCTGTGACAGTCCACAGCTCCTCAGTTCCCAGTGTGAGTTGTCAGTGCTTCAGTGAGAACATTAAATGTTTATTGACTTCATAGCATCAAAGTTCATCAGCTACATTTTTCCAGAGACGGTGGTCCGGCTGGAAAGATGATTAAAACCTCCTCAGACCAAACAATGGTCTCATGCTCATTAGACTCCCACACACAGCCTGTCCCCTCGTGCAGCTGAGCTGGACGTCCTCTCTGTGATCCCTCCTCAGCCACTCTGCTCGAACACGTGTCTTCATTTTCCTTCTCATTGTGCAAGAGTTGAATTGCACCGCAGCAGCTCCTCAGCACAGTCTGTGTTTAATGACTGCGCTGTGTCGTCCTCATGTCTCTCTGCTGCTGCTTCCTGAATCCAGGACCACTGAGCCGCTCCAACGCCGCCATCATTGCCATCGTTCTCTCCATCCTCCTCCTCCTCTTCATCATCGGGGTGGTTTGCTATAACTGTTTGAAGAGCAGGCGACAGAGAGGGTAAGGAGCCTGTGCTGTGTTACAGCAGTGATGGATAAACACCAGTGATCTCCTGACGGTCTCTCCTGTGTCCACAGACCTGATCAGGGATCTGAACCGTCGGACTCAGGACGAGCTGCTGAGCGGTGATAACCTCTGACTGCATCATGTCACATCACAGCAGCGCTGGAGATTACACAGTGTTTTTTTACAGATGATAGCATCATGATCAGGGCTGGTGGTACTTGTTTGTACCTCAATAAAGACGTGGAAAACAAACGGTGAGTTGTGGGATGTTCCTTCAGTCTGTGGAGGTTTAGCAGCTTCATGTGAAACCTTGATGACTGAGCTGTGTCCTCTGAGCCGCTGTGTTTAGAGGTGCTGGGTTCAGTCAGGGAGGTTGTTGCAGCCCTGTCTCAGATGGAGCTCGAACCTCGTCCACGTCACGAGCTGTTCCTGCAGCTCCCACAGAAACCATTAGGCCTGGTTTCATCCTTAATGTGCTCACGTCCTCAAATATCAGAGCTGAGTTAATAACAGATTTTACCTGAACAAAGAATAATTCCTGACGTCCTGTGGAGGCAAAACTGTGCTTTTAGAATTCCTTTAATATCACTCTCAACAAGGAATTTTGGAAAAGTTCTTCTTACAGAGTTTAATGAGTCTGAGTTTAATGAGGTCAGGAATCGCAGACGGTGGGATTTCCTGGACAGCTGGTGACTGTACAGGCGAGCAGGAAGCTGTCAGACCAGTTTCCTGCGCTGACTCATTTTTCCTCAGGTGTCAAGATTTCTAAACCCACATTACTGCAGCATCACCCCAGGGTGGAGTTAGGACACAAGAGAAGATTAGAGAAAATACATTTCCTTTTTACTGAGGAACATTTGACTCATGTCACGTTCAGGAAATAAACCAGTCAGTAGATCCCACTGCAGAGCTCTGGGCCACGCAGATGGTGAATCAGTGAATTGTTTATTGATCCTTATCTGACATTTCACGGCTCAGGACTCTGTGTGAAATCAGATTGATTTGACAGAGCAGGTTCTGTTGAAGGTTCAGTCTCTCTTATTATAACTGCCTCCGTGTGTGAGAGGAGGAAAACAGGACTGAATTCATAAAATAGCCATGAGCTGGCATGGCAGGCTCAAACCACAGGCAGGGGTCCACCCAGCTCGACCCAGAATCTGTCCAGGATCCAGGATCCTGATGGTGAGCAGGTGTGTGGGTCATGTCAGTTCCTCTGAGCAGGGAAGCTGCTGGTTTCTGTTGAGCTGGCACTGGACAAACCAAGACCCGTCTCCTCCAACTCCTCCTCGCTGTTTCCTGACATCCTGTCTTCTTTATGGACTTGGGGAGCGGCAAAGCTCCATTTGATGGTAGAGAGGAGACCATGTTTGGAAGGCGCCTCCTCCTCAGCCTGGGTCCACACTGAGGAGGACCACAGAGGAGGACCAGACCAGGTTTATGTTAAAGAAATGATTTCAACTCAAATTAAAATTCAGAGGCATCCACATGTCTTTGATCGGAGGTGTGAACTTGTAAAAAAAGGATCAGGACCACACCCCCTCCCTTCTCCTCCCCTGCACACAGCCCGAGGCGGGGTCAGGTGGAGGGCGGGGTCAGGTACAGGTGTGTCTGTCTCCAGAACAGATGAGTAACATCTGATTTGTCTTAGTGTTTAACTCCAAACTGGAAGCTCACAGAGGTACCTGCTGCTGGTCAATCCTCTTACAGATAAATAAGTGACTGTTGTTTAAACTCACTCTTAGTTTTGTGTCTGTGTCTCTTTATGTTCAGATATAAAACAGAAACCATCTTTAAATGACAGATATAGAATGTTAATGTAAGAAAAGAAAGTATCTACGTCTATTTCTTCTTATGCAGGTGAATCACCTGTGATGTTCATACATCTGTGCATCTGCAGTGTTGCAGATATCACAGGGTGTGTTCAGTATTAAGTCACACACATGCTTCTTTAAATGGCATAAAGAGCTTGGGAGCTTCCCAGCTCTGGGACGACTGCCAGACATTACTACGTATCTGAGTCACTCAGGGAAACGTGTTAATGTGTAAAGCATGGTTAGTTATAAAACCTGTTATTTATTCACATTAATATAATTATGTTGAGGTTTTTGTGAAGTTGTATTAAGCTCTCTCCTGCAGAGGAGAAGGGAGAGACATCATGACCAGGTTCAGTCCTGAGGGACGTCCCCAGCTGTTTCTCTGTGGAGGCTGTTGTTGGATTCAGTCTGAACCCACAGTGACGTCCAATGCAGTACAGAGTTGAAGACTGGTCATAGGATGCAGAGACTTTAGCCACGCCAGAAACACATTAGCTGACTAAACAGATTAGACCGATCCAAAGTCGTATCCAGTTTTGTTCCCAGTACACTGATCAACATGCTCGGGTAGTCTTTTTTCTCCTGCAGCTGGTTTGAGGCGTTTCCCCGGTTACTGATTAATCAAACATGTCCAGTCTTTTCTTCTTGTCTTGTGTCTTTTTGTCCTCTCAGACAACACCAGGCTCTGGTTCAATGTCAAACACGGTGTTTCACCGTCGCCTGCGACAACTGAACTTCTTCCACCTGAGTATAGTTTACTGTCAGAATCCGTGCAGCTCTGAGGTTGTGTGTTGTGTTATCTGCACCACAGAGCCACGTGACACAGAGCTTTCACTTTACAGATACGAGTGGGGGAAATTATGTCAGTGTGTCTCTCCTGCTGGGCTGCTGACAGTGTTATCATCTCTCTCTCTGTGTCTTTTCTCTCTCGTCCTCTCAGTCTCTCAGGATGCTCTACACCTGCTACAACACCTCTGACCCAGGTGCAGTGAACGCCACCAAGCTGTATGACGACAGAAATAACACTGGTCATTTCTGGAATGTGTCACAGGTGGTGATGGTCCAAGTACTGCAGTCCTTTACTGAGGTACATGTAGAAATACTGCAGTGTAGATCTGGGTCCTGAGGTCAGATGGGAGGCTGACAGTGACAGATACATGCAGGGTTCAACCCCTCAGCTGCCATGTTAATTTGTGGCTGAGGAACGCTCAACAAAACATCCACACGTCTTTGATCATGAACCAGGTCCTGGTCTTTCTATAACCAGTTATGCCTTCAGACTCCCAGGCTTCAGAACCACAGCAGTTTGTGTTTGTTTCCTCTGTGTCTCACACAGGAGCCGCACCATCATCACCATCCTCCTCTTCATCGCTGGGGTGGTTAAACGTGGCCGCTCCAAACATCAGGGGCAGCAGACTGGGCAAGAGTTTGAAGTTACACTTTCAGTGGAACGTTATGGATTACCACATATATCCAGTCTACACTCAGTGCTCAGTTTATTAGGAACACCTGGCTAAATAACGCAGCAGTCCAGACCACACCTATCTAACATGCTCCTGACTTTGATTCATCTTCCAGTTTTCACAGAGCTGAACCATCGGCCCAGGTCATGATGCTGAACCACGATGACCTCTGACCTCATCATGTGACGGCAATTATTTTTTATTCTTAATTTAAAAAAGCAGCGGATTGTTTTATGTTGGGAGTCTCTTTTTATCGCTCCATAAATCAGAGAATACAGCAATAAAGAAATGAAGTGTATGAATCAGGCTGTGAGAGATACATGGACAAAGCAGCAGAATGTAAACAGGAAGGTTTGGAAGCACTGCTGACTCATCTGGATGAAGGCGTGTTAGGGAGGTAAATCTCTGAACTGTCTCTGGAGGATCCTCAGGATCACACTGTGGTCTGAGGTGTTTCAGTGTGAAGAGCACTGAGGAACTCACCTGCACCACACCTGTACTGAGGTGCAGTTTTTGACTTTAACATAAAGAACACAGAAACAATAGAAGCTCCTTTGACACTCAGAGGCCAGAGTTTAGGGTTTCACTCCAACCAGATGCTTTGAGTCCTCTGAGGTCGGCCTCTCCCTCGCCTTCACTGCAGCTCAGGGAATGAAATGATTTATTGTCATCTGGGCAAACTTCCAAAGTGCTCATGTCATTACACCTGAGAGCAGCTGTGAGCAGCTGTGGGCCTGCCAAGGAGCCTTCACTTCTGGTGTGGTGATGGTTTTTTTCCACAGTGCAGCTGCCGCAATTCCTGCTGGATTGCAACACAATGTGCAATTTCCCACGCCAAAGTCGCCCGCCCATCCAGGGGGGGCCACACGGGGGGGCCACACGGGGGGGGGGGGGGGGGGGGGGGACGACAGTAAGTTTCATTATTACTATTCTACTAAAACTAGTTAGTGCTGTTCTTTCTTCATATGAAAAACATTCATTTAAGATGTAGTCAGCAGGTGTTACTGACGTTCCACAGTGTCAAACTTTACATCAGAGTTAAAGTGCACATCTTTAACGTTAATATGCTGATGTGCCGTTTACTGCTTCTTTGCATTCTGTGGTGACAGTAACGTTGAAGCTGATTTCATTTGCAGATCAGAAAAAAATCCATTGTATTAAACGTGCAGTGAACATCACGCGTCTCTGAGGTTTTTCATTCTTATTCTTTTTTATTATTAGACTGAAACACTCCACCTGTCTTCAGCTGAGAGACTTTAACCCCTGAGCTTTCCACAGACATCAGTCTCTGCTGTGAGTGTATTGATTGGTTTGGGTCGAGAGAACAACCAGAGAAAGTCTGGCTGTGCTCCGGAGTTACTATTACTGCGCAGCTGTGTGTGTGTCACTAAGTGTCTCTAAGACAGAGTGGGTGTTTCCGCGCTGAAACTTCCTGCATCCTCTCTAGTTTTTCCTCGGAGGTGTAGACCCTTAACTTTCCTCGCTTCTTCCTGCTTTGTATTTTTTGTTCCAGTGGGTTTTGACGCCGAATTCGAGCTTGGAACCGGACAAACCGAGACCGGTCTCCCCCGTCTCCCCCTCGCTGTTTCCTCCCTGACATTTTGCCTTTTTTGTTTAAAACGTGATGTTTGTGTATGGACTTCGGGCGCGGCGTAGCTGCGTTTGATGCGGGAAATGAGACATTGTCAGGAAAGACTGAACTGTCGCTTCCGGGAAGGTTCCGCTGCTGAAGCCGAGAGTGGAGCGACATGGAGCGGACACGAACAGAGCCGGAGCCGCCTCCTCCTGGTCCCTCACTGTGAACCAGAGGAGGGCTACAAAGGAGAACCAGACCGAACCAGGTTCATCTGAATAATGAGCTGAAGTGATGAGCGCAGAGGAAGTTCAACATCAAATCAAAACTGGCGTGTGGCAAAGCAATTTGCATATTCAGATAAATGTTATAGCGCGGTGACGGAGGAGGGAGGAGGAAAGAAGTCCTCTGAGCCACCATCCCGTCCTGGGCACACTCAGGTCTCCGTCTGTCTCCGGGACAGGTGAGTAAACTCTTCTTTCTACACGGCTTAGTGTTGAATCCAGACTGAAAGCTTTAAACTGCTGGTGCAGGTTTCTCATCCCCTCTGGTCTCTGGTTATTTCTGTTCTAGATGAAAACCTGCAGGCTGATTCAAACCACAGAGAACAGACACGTTAAACTCTGATCTGTAGTTGGTCTCTTAAAGTGGCTCAGTGGAGAGAAGAGTTTCCACATGGTTCATTGTCTTTTCAGACTCAAACTGACAGATTGAGTCTTTAAGTTAATACGTTTATCAACCAGAATGAATAAGAGCAGGAGGGAAGAACAGATCGTGTGCAGATGAAAGTATAAAAGCTAAAGGTAAAGATGAAAACACTGTGCGTCCTCATGTGGTTACTGTGGTTCAGAGATGATTGATCATTCATTTGCACACATGCCGATCATCCTCTGCTTCTGCACTCTGTCTGTGACGTGGAGCTTCTTTAAAAAGCAAACAGGCAAAAGAGGTTTGACCCAGAACCCCTGATCTCAGAGCTGTGAGTAAAGTCCATCAGGAGACTGACCCAGGAGGAATAACAACAACTGACTGGTCCCAGAGAGAAATCCAGGAGAGGAAGTCTGAGTCAGAGCTGAACCTCCGTCCTGGTTCACACCTATTTTAGTTTCTATCACCGCCCCTCTTCACCTTCTTCACCCTCTTCACCCTCTTCACCCTCTTCACC
>BRZM01001187.1:0-19064 GCA_033238685.1 Lates japonicus | reverse complement strand
CACTTGGCTTTGATTGACCTTCCTCTGGGTTGTACGGGGTTTGATCGGCTGCAGTAGATAGATTGTTTCTTTTATCAGAATGGAGGAGTTCATATGGGCCGTGTTGTGTTTAAATGCAGAGTGTTCATGTTGTTTGGAGACACTGACCTGGTTTCAGATGTATGCTTTAGCCTGATGGACAGTAACAGGACAGTTTGTTGGCCTGAGACAGCAGGACATGCTCAGGGGATTTAGGTTCATTGAGATTTCTATAAGGGAGCATATGATGTGTGTCGCCTCCTGGTCACGTCCTGAACATAGAACTCTGTCTCGTGGTTGGAGCCCTTCCTGTGCTGCACTGGACTCTCCTCGGTGATTTGAATGATCCTATCAGTGTTATAGCCCACTAACTTTCACCCTGCATCCTCTCAGTGTGACTCACTCAGTATAATGAGCTCTTGAAGCAGACCTCTCGATTGTGGTCATTCAAAGTGTAAAAATCCTGACTCATTTTGAGGAGCTGAGGGGCAGAGAAGCCTGTTTATACTTTAACCATTCAGCAGCTCAAGATATCCTGAGACATCTTTGTAGAGCACATTTCATTCTGTTTATTTTATCTTATTCTATTTTATTTTATTCTATTCTAATCTTACTTTATTTTTGTTTTCATGTACATATGTATAGTGTGTCTATAGCTGTTTTTTCTGTCTGTATATTTGAAAGTGTGTCTTTGTCTTTTTCTTAAGCTGAAAGCTACCAAACAAAATTTCATTATGTGCTGCATAATTCTTGATCTAATGTGGAAATAAGTGGAACGTGGTTGAGTTCTCATGTAGCAGTATGTCTCAGGTGTAGGACTGTACACAGGTACACAGATATTATAGTTTTTCCTCGATTTCTAAAACACTTTCCTCAAAATTAAGCCCTGGATAACTGTCACTGTGTTCAGGCTGATGTGAGTGAACAGCAGTGACTGGTAGTGTTTTCTAACTGAGCTCCTGCTGTAGGCAGAGAGGTGTTTTACACAGACGGGTGTGTTTTATAGTAAATGGAACAATGGTTCTGAATCTGTAGGTGTACTCTGTCTCTGTCTTTTCTCTCTCTCTCTCTCTCTCTCTCTCTCTCTCTCTCTCTCTCTCTCTTCCTCTCAGTCCTCTCAGGATATACCACTTCCTTTATCTGACCCACGTGCAGTGAAAACTTCATATGCAGCCGGCGGCGGTAGTCATTTCTGGATGAAGTCCACAGACCCCTCCTCCTGCTCAACCACTCTCCTAACTCCACCTGCTGGGTTTGTACCTTCAGAAAACCATCTATGCTGTGTGCCGTCAGCTGGAGGGCGGTGAGAGATGGTGATGGAGGGTATTGGTCGCATCGACATCAAGCGTGTAGCTCCTGGTTCGTTTCCTCCACTTATTCTCAGTCTCTTCACTAAGGGATGCACTGATACCACGTTTTTTCCAATCCGATTACAAATACAGTACTTGTTTAGTACTTTGAATGCGAGTGCCGATATGAGTGCCAATAATGTCATTACACTTGGTACATTTTCATAGAAAAAGATGTTTTATTTTTCATCAGATATTGTTTCATTCTCTGGCTGTAAGAAATTGCTGTGACTGACATTTGAACATTCCATTATATATGGCTGCCACACATTTACTGAAGTACTGTTAAAAAGTACTGTTAATGATATTTACAGCATTCAACCATCTTTTTAACAAACAGAATATCTTCAAAGGTGAGGAAGGCTAAGGCGGAATGTTAGGAAGCCCTAAATTGTTTGGGGCGACTCTTATGATAAAATCCTTGTCAATCTGCTGTGCAGTTAAACTGATGAGACACCGGGCCCTAGCTGTAGTCAAATATCAGTGGGTGAAGCTGAAGTTGGGGATCTCATACCTCGGCTCCAATGCAGCTGAGAAGGCGTCTAAATCCCATATTATCAACAATAACCGACAATGGTTTGGTCATCCAAGAGCAATGTGGGTCAGAGCCTCTGTTATTTTCACTGTGTGTGCGGTTTGTCTCTTAACATCTTCTCCCTCTTCTCAGAGTTGCTACCCAGAGTTGGTTGTTGCTGTTTGCCATTATTAGCAAATGCTTTGAACTACGTCATGTTAGTTTTAGATGTTTTATCAGGTGCTTGTGGTGAGAGGATTCTGTTTCTCTTGGCTTTGGAGCATAATGTGCAGTCCGGCTACTTTAGTCACCATCATCACACTTTGAAATACTCCACACATGACATTTATGTCCTTGCTCTCAGCACCTGACAGGTCAACTGGGCGTCACGCTGCTGTAAGTGGTGTGGACACTTTTACAGAGTCTGAGTACAGGAACAGGGTATCAGACCTGATACCTGATCCTGAAATATCGATATCAGTGCATCCTACTCTTCTGTGAACTTGTCAACAATAAAGTAATGTGTGTGTTTTCTGATGTGATGCTATAAACAGTGTGTACAGCTGGCTGATCACTTGATGACTGACTGTGATCTGTCTCTGTCCCTACGGATGTCCTGATCTCCCTCTGATAGTAGAGAGGCTTTACTTTTCTCTTTACTCTTTACGTAGAAACAGGAATGTGTCTCACAGGTGGTGATGTATACAAGTGCAGTCCTTCACTGAGGTACAGGTAGAAATACTGCAGTGTAGATCTGAGATCAGAGGTCGAAGAGGTCAGAGGGATTTACCTAAAGCACAGGTGGATGATGAGAAACAACGATTAGACGTTTTTCTGTATTTGAAGGATTTTTCCTTTGATAGTTGAACATTTTTTTGTAAGTTATATTAAGTCAGTGTGTGGGTAACACTGTAGGAAGAAAGCACTGCTCTACAGCCTCTAACAAACCCACACAATCAGTTAAGCTCCTGGTTTCTGAGCCCTGTCTGGGTCTGTACCGTCCACCTGGACTCAGCCGCAGCAGAACTGGCTGCTCGGCCTGAGCCTGAAACCAGAGTCTGATGTTCCTCTTCAGCTTCATCACTCCAGACAGTTTGTGTTTAATGACTGAGCTCTGCTGTTGTTCCCTCTGTGTGTCACACATGTTCACACAGGACAGCCGAGCAGCATCATCATCGCCATCATCATCGCTGCCATCCTCATCCTCATCATCGGGGTGGTTTGGTGTAGATGTTTCAGGAGGAACAGGCAGCAGACTGGGTAAGAGTTTGAAGTTACACTCAGTCTGTTTCAGTGGAACGTTATATCCAGTCTACACTCAGTGCTCAGTTTATTAGGAACACGTGGCTAAATAACGCAGCAGAGCTGTGATCAGTGTGATGGCTCAGGGTGGTGTAGTCTGTGCTGCTGTTGAACTGTGTTTTGTTCCATCAGTGAAGGTTAAATATCAGGAACTCTCTGATACTGTCTCTACATCCGTGGTTCATTACAGACAGGAAGTGCTTAATTCAGCAGAAACAAATAAAGACTCATTGAATCCATGGCAACAGCACAACAACACTCTCCTGTGTCCACAGACCTGAGCAGGGACCTGAACCTTCGACCCAGATTCCGATGCTGGAGAACGGTGTCCGGACTGCACCACGTGACCCAACCAACACCGGATCAGTCACCAGTGGCTTCCACTAAATACACTGACCCTGTCCCAGTGGCTGCTGATCAGTACGGGTGATTCAGTAGATTAATACTTTGCTGCTGTAATTAGCTTTGTTACAGCAGCAGTGTGCCAAACACCAATGCTTCGCATTCGCACTATTGCTCTTCAAATCTTTATTAATATTATTATTATATATATACTATTTTTAAAAAATCTATAACCTCCACTGCTGGACTCAAACCAGCAACCTCATGACCGATAGGCAGCTGCTCTGCCGGTTGTGCCACTGAAGACCACAGGGTACTGTGGGGTGCTAAAATTAATTGTAGTGGTAGTGAAATAGCGCTATTGCAAAAAGCGTAAAATGTTCATAATGCTCTCTGTTATTATTATTGTTATGTTATTTCTCAGGAGGGTTTTTGATATTTGTCTGGGTCAGGGCTTGAACACGAGACCTTGGGTTGGTAGGCATCCGCATTACTGAGCTCGCCACTGAAGTCCACAGTGCAAGGCAGGAGATACCATATGATTTGGATTCAATATCATCAGCTGATTTAACACACTCCCTTCCATTCATATCAAATCACAAACAGCAACTAAAATATCATCAGACTGTTTTATTCCTGAGCTTCAACCTTAAATAAATCGTGTTCACTGTAAAGAGCCACAGTCTGATGTGAAACATTAAAGCAGAACCATGTGTAAATTCTATTCCTGTTTAGTCGAAATCAAAACACCTGTAGAAGCCCCCCCCCCAAGGCCCTGAGCAGCTGGTCCCAGGTTCACCTCCCGATCTGACCTGTGCCTTACTGCCTGTCACTCCTGTACACTCCGTTTCCTGTCAGTACCAGTAGAAGTTAGTAATAACAGAGCTCCACACTACACCTGCAGATGCAGACTCTGGCTTTTTGCTGGAGGTGTGTGTGTGTGTGTGTGTGTGTGTGTGTGTGTGTGTGCGCGCTCAGGTGGAGAAATACCTGTCAGGAATTTCAAAATAAAGGTGCTTTTTCTAAATGATTATTCCAGGGTTATTGAACGTGGCTCGGTGACGTGTCTCCGTCGGTTAAAGGAGCAGTGACTGTGTCGTAGTGTGTAGCTGTGTCCTCATCATGTGGCAGCTCTTTGTCGTGCGTCTGTCGCAGCAGCTTCACACACTCCTGAACTGAACTAACCAAACACTGTTAAACTGATTGATTATTGATCACTCAGACCTGTGAGTGCACACACGTTTAACCACTGTACTGAAACCTGGAAACATCATGTGCACTTTTTTATCATATATGTCTGTCTGTACATCTGGTTTTATTGTTTTTAAAATAAAATAAATATTTTTCTCCTTTACTCGGATGTCAATCATGTCTGTGTGGGGGGGGTCCAATATCCAGAATTCTTCTAAATATATGAAGCTAGATATTTGACTCTTTTATCACCATATAAATGTTAGTTGTGTCTCTGGGTGACTCACTCACTTGGCTCTGATCCCAGATCTCAGTCCTCCAGGAGCAGGGGGCCCCTCTTCTGGGTTGTATGAGGGTTTTGTGTTTCCCTCCACACCCTCCGTGTGACTCACTCTGGTGGTTTGTGCTCAGTGTAAAACAGTTTTGAGGAGCTGTGGTAATGGGATACAGTTCAGCAGAGAGGTCTGTTTATTTTTCTAGTAATGAATCAGTGGAACATCAGGTCTCTGTCTGCTCCTTTTAGGATCAAAGCTCAGACTAAAGACCAGTGGACTCTGGTCCAGTAACAGTAGCAGTATGTCTCAGGTGTAGGACTGTACACAGATATTATAGTTTTTCCTCGATTTCTAAAACACTTTTCTCAAAATTAAGCCTCTAAACCCAAAACTCAGCTCCAGAAACCTCCAGCTTCCAGGTCCAAACTGAACCCTCCACTCCACAGGCCTCTTCCAGGATGTGGAGGAGGTGAACGCTCAGGGTTTCAGTCGTGAACCTTCCTCCTCCTCTCCAGTTCCCAAGTGGAAGAGGGCGAGGAACCCAGAGGAGGAAAGTCTCTTTGAACTGAGCTGCAGGTCTCTGTACAGACATTCACCTGGAAAAATCCTGCACCTGATGACTGATGGTCCACAGCTGACCAGGTCCCACACACATGACCCTCAAACCCTGGTCTGGATGAGCAGGCTCAGCCGGTGAGCAGGGTTTGGTGGGTTGGCCGTGATGCACGGTTTCCTGTCTGTTCAGTGGTGCATTGTGCGTCACGTCGGTCTCACGTGGATCCTGCTCCCGGTAACGGAGTGAGAGACTCGGGTTATTTATAGAAGCAGAGAGCGGACGTTATGTTTCTGATGCATTTTCTCTCAGTCTCTGAACAGGACATGTGATTTTCTTCCCTGCTGCAGCTGGTTTGAGACGTTTCTCAGCGGATTATTGATTATTAATTATTGATGATTGATTGGGAACCAGAGCAGAGACACAGAAACATGTCTGGGTCTCCCTCATCTCCTCCTCTCAGACAACACACCAGACTGTGAGGTTTTACTGCAGCGTTTCAACGTCGACTTTGGGCAGAGAGCTGATTCAATATGGCGACGAATAATAAGTTTGGACTCCTCAGNCCAGCAGAGGTCCTCATAACACCACACCTGAGGCAGTCTGCAGAACACCTCAGTCCAGCAGAGGTCCTCATCGAGCCTTTGTTGATGTGGACCTGGTAAATGATAAATGATCATCAGGAGGCTGAGAGACTAAAGGAACTTTATAAACCTCCTCAGTTTTTCTGCCCCACCTCTTACTATCCTCTCTCTCTCTCTCTCTCCCATCACTTGTTTTTCATCGCTGAGAGCTTCACTGCTTCTTTCTTCAACAGCAGCTGCAACAACCAACCAGCAGCAAACCTTTCACTGAGGAGGAGACAGAGCTGCAGCCCAGGGTGAGTAACCTGTCTCTGGCTGTCAGAGCCAGAGGAGCAGGGCAGGAGGTCACTGATGAAGAGATGAATCCAAGTTAAATGTCATCTCGTGCTGTGTGTCTCTTGTTGGTTTTAGTAAACTGCCTCACACTCAGCAGGTCATGCAAATCTACAGAGGAAACCCTGCGTCTGAACCAATCACAGGCTAATAGAAGAAAGGAGATATTTGAAAAAAAAGGAGCTAGAATTAGCTTTGTCAGTGTTCACATGAGAGGCTCCAGGGGCCACACACATTTTAGGATACGTTTGAAGAACCTTCTGAATTTTGTCATAGTTTTAAATATTTTGTTTTATATCCCACATGGCATGTCACCCTGCTGCACCAGAGACACGGTGTCAGTTTCAGAGTGGCTTAGTCACAGCGTTTTAAATGAGACAAATCAAACCAGATAAATATCAGCCATGTCTCCTGTGTTTAAATGAGGAGGGATCATGGAGAGTGTCTGCAGTGAGAGGTGCAGTGTGTGGAGACACAAAAAAGAGTCACACCGAACCCGGAAGTAGGGAGGAGCTGTGTCGGTTGCGCTGATGCGTATTTTCTACACTGAGTCTGCGCTACAGACTTTGTACGACAGCAGTTCTTCATTAACTAACTGCTGAGCTTCGACCTTTGTGGAGACTTCCTGCTCTGACAGAGACACCTGGATCATTTCTACTGTTTAAAAAGAGCATTTTTCAGAGTGGACGATATGTTTCTGGAGGATTTTCTCTCAGTCTCTGAACAGAAAATGTCTTTATCTCGGAGGATTTTCCAGTTTCCTCGCTGCTGCTGCTGGTTTGAGACGTTTTTCAGCGGATTATTGATTATTGATTATTGGTTGTGAACCAGAACAGAGACACAGAAACATGTCCAGTCTGGGTCTGCCTCTTCTCCTCCTCTCAGACAACACACCGGAGGTTTTACCGCAAATAAAGCGTTTCACCTTCGACTGTGGGTAGAGAGCTGATTCAACATGGCGATCATCTGTTCTTCGCCTTCCGACATTCACCCAAGAACTCAGAACTCCGCCTCCCCCTGTTTCTACTCGGGATGAACCAACCTTCATGGGTCCGCCCGCTCCCCCCTTAAAAACCTGCGGCCACCAACCAATACCATACATTTACCGATCAGGAGACAGAGCTGCAGCCCAGGGTGAGTAAACTCCGTGTTGTTTTTGACTCCGTTAGAAGAAGGTGAGCAGAGCAGGGGCTGTTTACAGACACCTGTGTAAAACACCTGTAAAACACCTGTAAAACCAGAGGCAGCTGCTGCAGGACCTGAAATAATCACAGATTGGAGTTTGCTTTGTTAGTGTCACATCGGTAAACTGTCTGAATTTTGACCGATCGCGTTAATATAACTAATATTTGAGTTTTTCCTTCGTGCCGCGCCCCCGAAAATATCCTGTCCATGTCGCCCGTGCCTAAATCCACCGGCGCTGAGGAATGGTTGTCCTGAATGAAGGAGGTGGACGTAAAAATAAAACCGTAGAATTCCAGCCATGGATTCTAGGTAATAAAGAAGTGTAGAGCGTTAATAATCTGTGAAGGACAAAACATAAGTATAAATAAATCAATAAATGTAGAAATGAATGTGTGTGACATGAAGGAGCAGTAACAAAGAGAGAGCTGTGCATAGAACAACTTCATTCACAAATGATGAGAGGCATCATTCAGAATATAACACATCTGTATAGATTAGGATTGGGGTTTATATTATTATTATTATTTTATTATTACCTTACATTATCTTATTTTTATTGCATGTGTGAATTGGAACACTGCAACACAACAATTTCCTGTAAGAGACAAAATATTTCTGATTCTGACAGAAAGGGACAAGAATGTGCAGTAATCCCAAAGGACACATCCCCGTCTTCACACGTGCCTTCCTCCAGGTGGAGAGTCCTGCGTGTGAAGTGAACAGTGTTTCAGGAGCATTACGAAGGGAAAAACAAAATGCAGAGTTTTGACTTTGTGCAGACTGGAGCCCCGGGTTGGTGCAGTGTGTGTCCCATGTGGAAGGTCCTCTTCCTGTCCTGGGGTGAAACACACAGACTCCTCCACATCTTCAGGATCTGCAGGGCTTAAACAGTAAATATTCCATCACTGCATCCAAAAGTTAGACTTCTATGGCTGTTATCTCTACAGAGATATCAGATTTGATTGTTTAATAAATCAAACATTTACAGTACAGACCCTCTCACACAGACATGTAGTGTTAGGAGGGTCAGTAACTGAACATATGTTCAATTCAATTCAATTCAGTTTTATTTATATAGCGCCTTATCACAACAAAAGTCATCTCAAGGAGGATTTTGAATTCTACTCTGGATTTGACTGGGAGCCAATGTAGAGAAGCTAACACAGGAGAAATATGGTCTCTTTTCCTAGTTCCTGTCAGTAATCGTGCTGCAGCATTTTGAATCAGCTGCAGAGTCTTTAGAGACTTGTTGGGGCAGCCTGATAATAATGAATTACAGTAGTCCAGCCTGGAAGTAACAAATGCATGGACTAGTTTTTCTGCATCTTTTTGAGACAGAAAATGTCTAATTTTGGTGATATTACGCAGGTGAAAAAAGGCAGTCCTAGAAGTTTGTTTTATATGTGAGTTAAAGGACATATCCTGATCAAAGATGACTCCCAGATTATTTACAGTGGAGCTGGGAGCCAGGGCAATGCTGTCTAATGGAGCTACATCATTAGAAAGTTTGTTTCTGATGTGTTCAGGACCAATTATAATGATTTCAGTTTTATCTGAGTTTAGTAGTAAAAAGTTGCTTGTCATCCAGATTTTAATGTCCCTAAGACAAGCTTGGAGTTTGGCTAGATGATTGGTTTCATCAGGTTCCATTGACAGATAAAGCTGTGTATCATCTGCATAACAATGGAAATTTATGGAGTGTTTCCTGATAATATTGCCCAAGGGAAGCATATACAGAGTGAAGAGGATTGGTCCAAGCACTGACCCTTGTGGAACTCCATGTCTAACTTTTGTGTACATGGAGGAGTAGTTGTTAACATGTACAAACTGAAGCCTATCAGATAGATAGGACTTAAACCAGTTTAGTGCAGTACCTTTAATACCAATAAAGTGCTCCAGTCTCTGTAAAAGGATGTGATGGTCAATCGTATCAAAAGCAGCACTGAGATCTAACAAGACAAGTACAGAAACAAGTCCGTTGTCTGATGCTATCAGGAGGTTGTTCGTAACTTTTACAAGTGCTGTCTCTGTGCTGTGATACAACCTAAATCCTGACTGAAAATCCTCAAATAAACTATTATCCTGTAGAAAGTCACACAACTGTTTTGCAACTGCTTTCTCCAGGATCTTAGAAAGAAAGGGGAGGTTAGATATTGGTCTGTAATTGGTTAATACGTCTGGATCTAGAGTGGGCTTTTTTAGAAGAGGTTTGATTACAGCTGTTTTATATGACTGCGGCACATAACCTGTTAACAAGGACAGATTTAACATATCTAATACAGGACTGCAAATTAAGGGCAGAGCTTCCTTAAGCAGCCTAGTTGGGATGGGGTCTAAGAGACAGGTTGAAGGTTTAGATGCTGAGATAATTGATGTGAGCTGGGGGAGGTCGATGGGAGAAAAGGAGTCAAGGTTAGGTTTTGCAGCTGACTCTATGGATCCTGAGTTATGACATAAATCAGTGCTGGTTGAAGGCAGGATGTGATTAATTTTATCTCCAATGGTAGAGATTTTATCATTAAAGAAGTTCATAAAATCATCACTGCTGAGGGTTATGGGAATGCGTGGATCTATAGAGCTGTGACTCTCTGTCAGCCTGGCTACAGTGCTGAAGAGAAACCTGGGGTTGTTCTTATTATCCTCTATTAATGATGAATAATAGGCACTTCTTGCATTACAGAGGACTTTTTATATCTTTTGACACTATCCTGCCAGGCTAAGTGGGATTCTTCCAGTTTGGTGGAACGCCACACTCTTTCAAGCCTACTTGCTGTTTGTTTCAGTGAACGGGTTTGAGAATTGAACCATGGAGCTTGCCTCTTTCTCTTTATTGTTTTCATTTTTAGGGGGGGGATGGAGTCTAGAGTAGTACGTAGTGTGTTTGCAACAGCTGGGAGAAAGTAGCTTCTGCTGAATAAAGATAAGACCTACATCCAGTCTTAGTGGGAATCATTTCCTGGAATCTACCTACTGCATTGCCTGAAATATTTCTAGTCAGGATGTTTTTTGCTGATAATACATAATCCAGCAATATGAACTCGAAAGTGATTAAGGAGTGGGACAAACTAAGAACAAGACTTTCAAATGAATTATAATTGAGTTTAGGTTTAGGGTTAATTAGTAAAGTGGAGCTGAAAATGGCTGCGACTCCACCTCCACGGCTCAGAGAAGCGTGTAAGACTGCAGCTCTGTCTTCTGGCCAGTATTCTACATGTAACAGACCTGGGAGTATTGACTTTTTCACTTTGTGAACATGCTGCCTTGGCATGGTGAGGAGCTTCCCTCTAACCCCGCCCTGAGGTCAGCTCTTGCTCGGTGCAGTTTTCCCGGCCTTTAGCTGTCGGCTTGTCTCATTTCTTCAGACCTGATCTAATCATGAAGCTGCCTGCCTGCCTGCCTGCCTGCCTGCCTGAGGATTCTACGAGCTCTCGCTTCATTCTGATCCCTCAACAGCAGCAGAGAGGAAATTCTCTTTTTCATTGTCGTGTGTTTTTGTTTGTGGTTTCCCCTCTACAGCAGCAGGCGTCGTGTGAACACAGTGTATACTCATGCAAAGTGAGAGTGATTGTTGGGAGGTATTTTCAGGCAGGGGGCCAAACAGAGAGTAGATATTCTGGTTGTTTTCCTGATGTAGATCTGATCCAGTTGTAGAAGCCTAAATTAATTTTTTTCATTTAATTGTTTGTTAACATTTACATATCAGGGGGATGTGGTTTCTGCATCAGAATTGGAGTCAGGCAACATGGAGTGGAGCCATACAGTTTTTTGACCTCAGTCACTCACTCTCGTTATTATTTTTGTTTTCTTGTGGATAACTTTTGTACTGTGATTTTGCATTTTTTGAAGTAAAGAGCTGAACCGAATTTTCTCTTCGATGATGTGCATCAGGAGAGGAAATGAGTAGAGCATCAAGCTAAGGCTTCATTAATCAGGAACCAACACCAGTAATTTCAACTGTTCAGCAGCTGTTGATGTATTTTCTGTTATGTGGGGATCAGTGGGATATTTTAAATCCCTCATTCGGTCTCACAGAAGTAGTCCATCCAGATGTTCACTGACTTCATTATTTACAGAAATACCTCTGACATCCTCTGCAGCATTTCATCACTAACTGTGTTGTAGTGCAGCCTGACCTGTACAGAGACCAGCTCCTCTGTACAGACCTGCTGATGAGTGTTGTTAAGATTCACCTGGAAAAATACACCCTGCACCTGATGACTGATCTCTCTCTCTCTCTCTGTCTCTGTCTCTCTCTCTCTCTCTCTCTCTCTCTCTCTCTCTCTCTCTCTCTCTGTCTTTTCTCTCTCGTCCTCTCAGTCTCTCAGGATGCTCTACACCTGCTACAACACCTCTGACCCACGTGCAGTGAACGCCACCAAGCTGTACGACGACAGAAACGGCAGTGGTCATTTCTGGATGAGAGATCCACAGACCCCCCTCCCTCTCTGCTCCAACCACTCTCCTAACTCCACCTGCTGGGTTTGTACCTTCCAGAAAACCATCTATGCTGTGTGCCGTCAGCTGGAGGACGGTGTAGAGATGGTGATGGAGGGTGACGGAGTCGGCATCGACATCCAGAGAAGCAGTAAGCAGCTCCTGATGGTTTCTGATGTGATGCTATAAACAGTGTGTGCACAGCTTCAGCTGATCATGATGACTGACTGTGATCTGTGTCTCTGTCCCTGCAGGATGTCCTGATCTCCCCTCTGATGGTAAGAGGCTTTTACTTTTCTCTTTTACTCTTTTCTTGTCAGAGAACAGGAATGTGTCACAGGTGGTGATGCTCCAAGTACTGCAGTCCTTCACTGAGGTACAGGTAGAAATACTGCAGTGTAGATCTGAGGTCAGAGGTCAGAGGTCAGAGGATCTCTGTGACAGTCCACAGCTCCTCAGTTCCCAGTGTGAGTTGTCAGTGCTTCAGTGAGAACATTAAATGTTTATTGACTTCATAGCATCAAAGTTCATCAGCTACATTTTTCCAGAGACGGTGGTCCGGCTGGAAAGATGATTAAAACCTCCTCAGACCAAACAATGGTCTCATGCTCATTAGACTCCCACACACAGCCTGTCCCCTCGTGCAGCTGAGCTGGACGTCCTCTCTGTGATCCCTCCTCAGCCACTCTGCTCGAACACGTGTCTTCATTTTCCTTCTCATTGTGCAAGAGTTGAATTGCACCGCAGCAGCTCCTCAGCACAGTCTGTGTTTAATGACTGCGCTGTGTCGTCCTCATGTCTCTCTGCTGCTGCTTCCTGAATCCAGGACCACTGAGCCGCTCCAACGCCGCCATCATTGCCATCGTTCTCTCCATCCTCCTCCTCCTCTTCATCATCGGGGTGGTTTGCTATAACTGTTTGAAGAGCAGGCGACAGAGAGGGTAAGGAGCCTGTGCTGTGTTACAGCAGTGATGGATAAACACCAGTGATCTCCTGACGGTCTCTCCTGTGTCCACAGACCTGATCAGGGATCTGAACCGTCGGACTCAGGACGAGCTGCTGAGCGGTGATAACCTCTGACTGCATCATGTCACATCACAGCAGCGCTGGAGATTACACAGTGTTTTTTTACAGATGATAGCATCATGATCAGGGCTGGTGGTACTTGTTTGTACCTCAATAAAGACGTGGAAAACAAACGGTGAGTTGTGGGATGTTCCTTCAGTCTGTGGAGGTTTAGCAGCTTCATGTGAAACCTTGATGACTGAGCTGTGTCCTCTGAGCCGCTGTGTTTAGAGGTGCTGGGTTCAGTCAGGGAGGTTGTTGCAGCCCTGTCTCAGATGGAGCTCGAACCTCGTCCACGTCACGAGCTGTTCCTGCAGCTCCCACAGAAACCATTAGGCCTGGTTTCATCCTTAATGTGCTCACGTCCTCAAATATCAGAGCTGAGTTAATAACAGATTTTACCTGAACAAAGAATAATTCCTGACGTCCTGTGGAGGCAAAACTGTGCTTTTAGAATTCCTTTAATATCACTCTCAACAAGGAATTTTGGAAAAGTTCTTCTTACAGAGTTTAATGAGTCTGAGTTTAATGAGGTCAGGAATCGCAGACGGTGGGATTTCCTGGACAGCTGGTGACTGTACAGGCGAGCAGGAAGCTGTCAGACCAGTTTCCTGCGCTGACTCATTTTTCCTCAGGTGTCAAGATTTCTAAACCCACATTACTGCAGCATCACCCCAGGGTGGAGTTAGGACACAAGAGAAGATTAGAGAAAATACATTTCCTTTTTACTGAGGAACATTTGACTCATGTCACGTTCAGGAAATAAACCAGTCAGTAGATCCCACTGCAGAGCTCTGGGCCACGCAGATGGTGAATCAGTGAATTGTTTATTGATCCTTATCTGACATTTCACGGCTCAGGACTCTGTGTGAAATCAGATTGATTTGACAGAGCAGGTTCTGTTGAAGGTTCAGTCTCTCTTATTATAACTGCCTCCGTGTGTGAGAGGAGGAAAACAGGACTGAATTCATAAAATAGCCATGAGCTGGCATGGCAGGCTCAAACCACAGGCAGGGGTCCACCCAGCTCGACCCAGAATCTGTCCAGGATCCAGGATCCTGATGGTGAGCAGGTGTGTGGGTCATGTCAGTTCCTCTGAGCAGGGAAGCTGCTGGTTTCTGTTGAGCTGGCACTGGACAAACCAAGACCCGTCTCCTCCAACTCCTCCTCGCTGTTTCCTGACATCCTGTCTTCTTTATGGACTTGGGGAGCGGCAAAGCTCCATTTGATGGTAGAGAGGAGACCATGTTTGGAAGGCGCCTCCTCCTCAGCCTGGGTCCACACTGAGGAGGACCACAGAGGAGGACCAGACCAGGTTTATGTTAAAGAAATGATTTCAACTCAAATTAAAATTCAGAGGCATCCACATGTCTTTGATCGGAGGTGTGAACTTGTAAAAAAAGGATCAGGACCACACCCCCTCCCTTCTCCTCCCCTGCACACAGCCCGAGGCGGGGTCAGGTGGAGGGCGGGGTCAGGTACAGGTGTGTCTGTCTCCAGAACAGATGAGTAACATCTGATTTGTCTTAGTGTTTAACTCCAAACTGGAAGCTCACAGAGGTACCTGCTGCTGGTCAATCCTCTTACAGATAAATAAGTGACTGTTGTTTAAACTCACTCTTAGTTTTGTGTCTGTGTCTCTTTATGTTCAGATATAAAACAGAAACCATCTTTAAATGACAGATATAGAATGTTAATGTAAGAAAAGAAAGTATCTACGTCTATTTCTTCTTATGCAGGTGAATCACCTGTGATGTTCATACATCTGTGCATCTGCAGTGTTGCAGATATCACAGGGTGTGTTCAGTATTAAGTCACACACATGCTTCTTTAAATGGCATAAAGAGCTTGGGAGCTTCCCAGCTCTGGGACGACTGCCAGACATTACTACGTATCTGAGTCACTCAGGGAAACGTGTTAATGTGTAAAGCATGGTTAGTTATAAAACCTGTTATTTATTCACATTAATATAATTATGTTGAGGTTTTTGTGAAGTTGTATTAAGCTCTCTCCTGCAGAGGAGAAGGGAGAGACATCATGACCAGGTTCAGTCCTGAGGGACGTCCCCAGCTGTTTCTCTGTGGAGGCTGTTGTTGGATTCAGTCTGAACCCACAGTGACGTCCAATGCAGTACAGAGTTGAAGACTGGTCATAGGATGCAGAGACTTTAGCCACGCCAGAAACACATTAGCTGACTAAACAGATTAGACCGATCCAAAGTCGTATCCAGTTTTGTTCCCAGTACACTGATCAACATGCTCGGGTAGTCTTTTTTCTCCTGCAGCTGGTTTGAGGCGTTTCCCCGGTTACTGATTAATCAAACATGTCCAGTCTTTTCTTCTTGTCTTGTGTCTTTTTGTCCTCTCAGACAACACCAGGCTCTGGTTCAATGTCAAACACGGTGTTTCACCGTCGCCTGCGACAACTGAACTTCTTCCACCTGAGTATAGTTTACTGTCAGAATCCGTGCAGCTCTGAGGTTGTGTGTTGTGTTATCTGCACCACAGAGCCACGTGACACAGAGCTTTCACTTTACAGATACGAGTGGGGGAAATTATGTCAGTGTGTCTCTCCTGCTGGGCTGCTGACAGTGTTATCATCTCTCTCTCTGTGTCTTTTCTCTCTCGTCCTCTCAGTCTCTCAGGATGCTCTACACCTGCTACAACACCTCTGACCCAGGTGCAGTGAACGCCACCAAGCTGTATGACGACAGAAATAACACTGGTCATTTCTGGAATGTGTCACAGGTGGTGATGGTCCAAGTACTGCAGTCCTTTACTGAGGTACATGTAGAAATACTGCAGTGTAGATCTGGGTCCTGAGGTCAGATGGGAGGCTGACAGTGACAGATACATGCAGGGTTCAACCCCTCAGCTGCCATGTTAATTTGTGGCTGAGGAACGCTCAACAAAACATCCACACGTCTTTGATCATGAACCAGGTCCTGGTCTTTCTATAACCAGTTATGCCTTCAGACTCCCAGGCTTCAGAACCACAGCAGTTTGTGTTTGTTTCCTCTGTGTCTCACACAGGAGCCGCACCATCATCACCATCCTCCTCTTCATCGCTGGGGTGGTTAAACGTGGCCGCTCCAAACATCAGGGGCAGCAGACTGGGCAAGAGTTTGAAGTTACACTTTCAGTGGAACGTTATGGATTACCACATATATCCAGTCTACACTCAGTGCTCAGTTTATTAGGAACACCTGGCTAAATAACGCAGCAGTCCAGACCACACCTATCTAACATGCTCCTGACTTTGATTCATCTTCCAGTTTTCACAGAGCTGAACCATCGGCCCAGGTCATGATGCTGAACCACGATGACCTCTGACCTCATCATGTGACGGCAATTATTTTTTATTCTTAATTTAAAAAAGCAGCGGATTGTTTTATGTTGGGAGTCTCTTTTTATCGCTCCATAAATCAGAGAATACAGCAATAAAGAAATGAAGTGTATGAATCAGGCTGTGAGAGATACATGGACAAAGCAGCAGAATGTAAACAGGAAGGTTTGGAAAGCACTGCTGACTCATCTGGATGAAGGCGTGTTAGGGAGGTAAATCTCTGAACTGTCTCTGGAGGATCCTCAGGATCACACTGTGGTCTGAGGTGTTTCAGTGTGAAGAGCACTGAGGAACTCACCTGCACCACACCTGTACTGAGGTGCAGTTTTTGACTTTAACATAAAGAACACAGAAACAATAGAAGCTCCTTTGACACTCAGAGGCCAGAGTTTAGGGTTTCACTCCAACCAGATGCTTTGAGTCCTCTGAGGTCGGCCTCTCCCTCGCCTTCACTGCAGCTCAGGGAATGAAATGATTTATTGTCATCTGGGCAAACTTCCAAAGTGCTCATGTCATTACACCTGAGAGCAGCTGTGAGCAGCTGTGGGCCTGCCAAGGAGCCTTCACTTCTGGTGTGGTGATGGTTTTTTTCCACAGTGCAGCTGCCGCAATTCCTGCTGGATTGCAACACAATGTGCAATTTCCCACGCCAAAGTCGCCCGCCCATCCAGGGGGGGCCACACGGGGGGGCCACACGGGGGGGGGGGGGGGGGGGGGGGACGACAGTAAGTTTCATTATTACTATTCTACTAAAACTAGTTAGTGCTGTTCTTTCTTCATATGAAAAACATTCATTTAAGATGTAGTCAGCAGGTGTTACTGACGTTCCACAGTGTCAAACTTTACATCAGAGTTAAAGTGCACATCTTTAACGTTAATATGCTGATGTGCCGTTTACTGCTTCTTTGCATTCTGTGGTGACAGTAACGTTGAAGCTGATTTCATTTGCAGATCAGAAAAAAATCCATTGTATTAAACGTGCAGTGAACATCACGCGTCTCTGAGGTTTTTCATTCTTATTCTTTTTTATTATTAGACTGAAACACTCCACCTGTCTTCAGCTGAGAGACTTTAACCCCTGAGCTTTCCACAGACATCAGTCTCTGCTGTGAGTGTATTGATTGGTTTGGGTCGAGAGAACAACCAGAGAAAGTCTGGCTGTGCTCCGGAGTTACTATTACTGCGCAGCTGTGTGTGTGTCACTAAGTGTCTCTAAGACAGAGTGGGTGTTTCCGCGCTGAAACTTCCTGCATCCTCTCTAGTTTTTCCTCGGAGGTGTAGACCCTTAACTTTCCTCGCTTCTTCCTGCTTTGTATTTTTTGTTCCAGTGGGTTTTGACGCCGAATTCGAGCTTGGAACCGGACAAACCGAGACCGGTCTCCCCCGTCTCCCCCTCGCTGTTTCCTCCCTGACATTTTGCCTTTTTTGTTTAAAACGTGATGTTTGTGTATGGACTTCGGGCGCGGCGTAGCTGCGTTTGATGCGGGAAATGAGACATTGTCAGGAAAGACTGAACTGTCGCTTCCGGGAAGGTTCCGCTGCTGAAGCCGAGAGTGGAGCGACATGGAGCGGACACGAACAGAGCCGGAGCCGCCTCCTCCTGGTCCCTCACTGTGAACCAGAGGAGGGCTACAAAGGAGAACCAGACCGAACCAGGTTCATCTGAATAATGAGCTGAAGTGATGAGCGCAGAGGAAGTTCAACATCAAATCAAAACTGGCGTGTGGCAAAGCAATTTGCATATTCAGATAAATGTTATAGCGCGGTGACGGAGGAGGGAGGAGGAAAGAAGTCCTCTGAGCCACCATCCCGTCCTGGGCACACTCAGGTCTCCGTCTGTCTCCGGGACAGGTGAGTAAACTCTTCTTTCTACACGGCTTAGTGTTGAATCCAGACTGAAAGCTTTAAACTGCTGGTGCAGGTTTCTCATCCCCTCTGGTCTCTGGTTATTTCTGTTCTAGATGAAAACCTGCAGGCTGATTCAAACCACAGAGAACAGACACGTTAAACTCTGATCTGTAGTTGGTCTCTTAAAGTGGCTCAGTGGAGAGAAGAGTTTCCACATGGTTCATTGTCTTTTCAGACTCAAACTGACAGATTGAGTCTTTAAGTTAATACGTTTATCAACCAGAATGAATAAGAGCAGGAGGGAAGAACAGATCGTGTGCAGATGAAAGTATAAAAGCTAAAGGTAAAGATGAAAACACTGTGCGTCCTCATGTGGTTACTGTGGTTCAGAGATGATTGATCATTCATTTGCACACATGCCGATCATCCTCTGCTTCTGCACTCTGTCTGTGACGTGGAGCTTCTTTAAAAAGCAAACAGGCAAAAGAGGTTTGACCCAGAACCCCTGATCTCAGAGCTGTGAGTAAAGTCCATCAGGAGACTGACCCAGGAGGAATAACAACAACTGACTGGTCCCAGAGAGAAATCCAGGAGAGGAAGTCTGAGTCAGAGCTGAACCTCCGTCCTGGTTCACACCTATTTTAGTTTCTATCACCGCCCCTCTTCACCTTCTTCACCCTCTTCACCCTCTTCACCCTCTTCACCCTCTTCACCCTCTTCACCTTC